>VZTH01011884.1:537005-556973 GCA_013397815.1 Aleadryas rufinucha | reverse complement strand
GTCTGGAGCACAAGTCTAATGAGGAGCTGCTGAGGGAGATGGTGTTGTGTAGCCTGGAGAAAAGGAGGCGCAGGGGTGACCTTATTGCTCTGTACAACTGCCTGAAAGGAGGGTGTAGCCAGCTGGGAATCGGTCTCTTGTCCCAGGCAGCCAGTGGCAGGACAAGAGGACATAGTCCAGAACTGCACTAGGGGAGGTTTGGGGTGATCAGACATTGGAACGGGCTGCCCAGGGAGGTGGTGGGATCACCGTCCCTGGAGGTGTTTAAGGAAAGACTGGATGTGGCGCTCAGTGCCATGGTCTGGTTGACAAGGTGGTGTTCAGTCATAGAGTGGACTTGATGGTCTCAGAGGTCTATTTCAACCTAATCGTTTCTGTGATTCTTCACCGAACGCAGTGTGGGACAGTGCAGAAGTTGGAGTGAGTTTTCAGCTTGACTCACTGCCACTTTACTGCAGCGGTCTGCTTAGGGGTGGAGAAAATGTAGGAAATGGGACAATCGCAGCAGATGTGGCCCGAGATGCACCCCCTGCTCCAGGGCAGCCCCGGCTCCAGGGCAGCTCCCGCTCCGGCCCCAGCCCGTGCCGCAGGTACCGGAGCGCCCTCCCGTGGCACCGAGCGGGACCGCGGGCGGTGGCGGCTGCCGGGGCTGTCCCGGGTGCCGGGAGGGCGGGGGACTGTCCCTGCCGCAGCACAGCCGGGGTCGCAGACTGCAGCAGCGCTCGCTACCGGTGTAAAATAAACACCTATTGACCTTCCTACCACTGAGCAGTTCAGTCGTTATGTAGAATACTACAGAGTACCTTCCCTTTTGAAAACTAGCGGTTCAAAGAGTAGTAAATCCAGCATTTTCTATTCTGTGCAGGAGAGAAGAGTGTGTGGCTCCACTTACGTCTTAGTATACGGGAGAAATTTCTAAAATTAAACTTTTTGTGGTTTTTTTATCCGAGTTTTTTTGTTTGGTTTGGTTTTTTGTAGCCCATTAGTTAATTTCTTCCTCTTTAGAACATTCTACACAATTGCTTCTGCCTGTCTGTAATGCCATGTCCAAAGGTGGTGCTGAGATCCTGAGACGGGCCGAGCTTTGTGGTAGGAGTGCCTGGGACTGCCCCGCACAAGCAGAGCCCACCTTGCCCACGTACCAGCAACATCAGCGAAGGTCACAGCAAGGCCAGTGTTCTAGGATGTAGTGAAAAAGCAGCTCGCGGGCTGAAGGGGTGGCCGTGCTGCTGCGCGGCGGTGGCTGCAGAGGGCAGTGGATGCACAGCAAAGGCACGGGCTGTCACACCAGGCGCTGCTGCAGCGTTTGCCTCGTTAGAGCGGCTTTGGTGGCCAGGAGCGGCCAGGTGCGGTCAGAGACGGTGGCATGTCACCCGTACTGCCACGCTCCAGTGAGGACCGCCCGCATTGTGACAGCGTGGGCAGAGGACAGGGAGCTGGCTTACTTTTCTTTCTCTGTTGCCAAAAATAATTGATTTATCTTTTTATTTAGTGATATTCTTCCAGCTTCAAGTGAGACAGCAGTCCCCACTCGCTGCCAGCCCTGTTGTCTGACATGGATAGCTCTACCAGCCCTGGGCATCTCAACAGCCTTGGACCTGAACGTGAAATTGTTCATGAAGACAACTCCCTGCTCTGACCTGTTGTGGGGGCTGGATTTTCAGAGATTCCATTTCTAATCCAGGACAGTGTCTTTAACCTGACTTTTTAAAACAGATTATTTCTCTTGACAAAGAGAGGAGTATTTAGAGTATTTAAGAAGCTGAATAGAGTTCCAGTTTTATATCATTTAAAGCCAGGTGACCTGTAGCATCATCTAGTCTGACCAGCACAGGCCATTAAACATTATCTTGTTTCTCTGTATAGACATCAGTGACTTGCACTTACTTAAAGGATACTTTTCAAGGGGCATTTTGTCTTACTTTGAAGGTGTCATAAAACAGAAAGTCAACTGCTTTCTGTGATTAATCTTTCTTGTGTTTCTTAGGTGTTGTTAGATACACTTAATGACTAATTTTAAGGGAGTAATTTTCCAGAGCAGCTGAAAATCTTGCTCTATCATATTTTGCAAAGGTTTTTTTGCCCTCGTATTTTTGACAGATTAGCTATCTTTGTGGCTTCACCATTGGAAATGTTATTTGTTGGTGAATTGCATTTATTGACAAGTATAAACTGGAAACTACAAATCCCAAACACTGTTATGTGAATTATTGAAAAAAGTGCAGAACAAATTCACTTTTCCAAATTTACAGGAAATAAAACTATTTCACCATAACTTCTGAGGTTTCTACTTTGATTTCCTTTCCTTTTATCTTAATCAGTGCCAAAAAGTGAGTAAATGAAAGCCTGGCATGCTGTTATGAATAGACAGCTCTTGACAGCATGCTACACCCCAGAACACCACCAAGGCTGAGTGCAGACAGCAGGCAGCTCTGGCCATGCTTACCAAAGCCAGGTTTAGATTTGTAGTTTGGAACACGTCACTTGTGTCAGGATTGCCACAGCTCCCTGTCTTTTCTCAGGCCTTTCCTGAGCTAGAGAATGTGCAGATACTGATAGGGAGCAATCAACACAACTGCCAGCCCCACAACAAGGCTCTGTAAACCCTGGAGAAGATGAGCTAACCCAGCTTTACCCTGCTGCAGGCTGCACAGATTGCTAAACTGAGTCTGTAGTAGCCAAGGCCATAGAAAAGAGGGAAAGCATAATCTTAAAAGAAGTTGGAAAGGAAAAAAAGCATTAAAAAGCATATTCCCTCATAATTGCATACAAACTTTTTTTCTTGCACTTGCATTACCTGGTTTAGATTTCAAATTAGGTTGGTATTAAGCACTCAAATACTTATTAAGAATCTAAAACTGAAAAAGATGTTCTTTGTGAGATCAACAGGTAAAGTAACCACATAATACCATGAGGATGGGACATACTATGCTCTTTGAGGTTTCAAAGACAGCTACATTAATTTTAAAAAAATGTTTTTTTCCAAAACTGTGTCCAGAGGGTCCTGACTGGGTGTGCCCAGGGTGCACACTGTGAGTGGGTGTGCACACTGAGATGGGTTAGTTCTACTGAAACAACCAGATGGACCTGTGCATTCTTTCTGCTTAATCCCTGGGACACAGCTGGCTCATTGCACATGCTGTTTGTATCAATAGATCACTCTCTTCAGTTTCCAAATACTAAAGTTTCTGTGGCACCTACTAGTGGAGAAAATTGTTCCCTCTTCTGTTTAGAAACATTTACTATCTCTAACTTAGAGATATTGACTATCTCACTTCCATCGGGAAGTACAAAGGGTACTTGCCAGGTAGTCGGCCTCTTTTGTTTGGTGTTCTCGGTGGATGCCAGAGAATAGATAGAGACACGTTAGCTCTTCTCTGTCTTAAAATTCCTTTAAAAAAGAGGAGGAGGGGGAGGGAAGGTTAGTCAAATTCAGAACAAATTTTGTGGCATGAGTCATCATGCTAGAGTCAGTGATGTGACTTGTTTAGACAGCAGCTTTCTGTGTAAGTAAAGATTTAGGGATTGGGCTTTTCTTAGGAAGTTACTTGGGAATAAACTGGAGCCAATTTTAAACTGGAGTTAAAGCTGGTATAAAAGAGATGGGATGTGTTCAGGGAAAGTTACCGAAGGAAATAGAATTATCAACAGGACTTTTATTTTAATCAGAGCTAAATGGCACAATGCTATAATGAGACCACTGTAAGCAATGTTTGGTTCCTAATGTAGCTAGTTAACGTGGCTATTCCCCTGCCATTTTTAATTGTTAATGGGGATTCAGACATGTATCACCTTAATCTTTTAGTTCTAAGACTAGAGGAGCTAAGGAAAAGTACAGTCTTTGAAAATATTTCATGTTGCAGTTTGACAAGCATTACATTTTTGAGGTTAATGGTCAAGATTTTCAGCAAATTCCCATTCTTACAGGAAATGTTAAGTGTAATGAGATGTGCATAGGAAGAAACAATGTGGTATAGTAATTCTCTTTTTTGCTGTAGTGAATAGCCTTTGCATATATCTGCTGTATCCTTCTCATTAGTCATTGGATGCCCTGGATGTTTGATAAAACTACTTCTCTTCTATCACATTTCAAACAAAATTATGAGCATAATTCAAGTCTTGGAAAGTGTCAGCTATAAAGGTCCCAGCCAAATACTTTGTTCTCTGTAAAGATTAAGAACTAGTTAATACCTATAAGTTATAAACATATGAAATTCTCATTGATTTTACTACAAATGCAGTTTGTGCACTTTAGAGGTGAATTCATGTCAGAGTCCCATATGTTCATCCTAACAATATCACTGTGGGTTTTTTTTCTCTTATTAAAAAGGAAAAGGAAGGTGAAACAGCTGCCACCACGATGTGCTTCAACCAACATTGCCTTAATAAGCCTTTGTAAAGAGACAGTCAAAGCTCACCAGTTTGAAGTCCAGGTTGCACAGGGAACTTCAGTTTTGATCGAAGTTGTGCACTTTACAGCTTTCTATTTGTTTTTACCCATGCCTGCTGGAAGTCAGTAAGTTGGGTACTAATAAAAATACTTTGTGGACTTCTCTGATTTTTTTTTATTATATGAGGTAGTTTCAAAAAATGAAATATTACCAAGTACATCCATTTGAAATCTTAGTTTATAGATGTTGGATTTATGCTACAAGGATTTGGTGGAATTTTAAAAATTCGATATGAACTACAAGTATTTGACAAGATTTTTTTGAAGGTATGGGAGCAAAAAAAGATTATGTCATTTGGGGAGGCTATTTAATAAAACTGAATGTACTTTGCAAGGATAAATTGTGACCAGACAGCCTTATTTGTATTGGTCATGTTGGAAAAACCTGAGTAGCTTAGACTATTCAAAAGCACATTTCATACAGATACAGGGCCATGGCTCTGCACCAGCATCCTACTGCACACACAGTGCTTATAACAGGATGAAGGAGTATATCTCCAGAAACCCTCAGCATTTTGACGCCTTGTTCTGTCCTTTAACCACTTCATGGTTAAATGCATGCGCATTTTAATATGTAGTGTTTGGTATCTGACACTATTTCTTCTTTCTCTCAGAAGGAATTCCTAACTCTTTATCACTGCTTGCTATTTTGAACGACACTGCCTTATGTTGCTAAGTGGTATGGTAGTACACACAGAGTGCAGTGTTGAGAAAAAGGAAAGGCTTCCATTTAGTTTACTGTTCTTGAGGGTCCATTGGGACTAACTAATGGATCTTTTTGTGTTTCTCAGTTAATGAAAAAGTCATGTCAATTGACACAGTTTTCTAGACCTGAAATAGGACTAGAATTTCCTAGTGTCTGGAATAGGAATATTGTGATGGAAAAACTAAGTGCCATATAAGAAACTCAGCACAGATCTAGCAAAGAAATGGGGTCACCCATTAGCAGATGGGTGAGATGGGTGGGAAGCATGTTTCACTACAGCCACATGGGTGGAGATGCTATTTGGGAGACAAGGAGGAATAGGATTGACAAGGGAGGTTAGAGCAATAGTTCTTTAAACAGGGATGAGAAGACTCCAGACAACTTGTCTCCAGCCCCAGCAGACTAGCCTTAAGGCCAAATTCACTCGTCTTTAGGTGACTAGTTATCATAATCAAGTTCAGCAGACTGTGAGGTTGAGATTTGTTGTATTTCTATAGTATCATGTGGGTGTGCTTGTATTCTGTCAGCACAAGAAGATGATAGTATTTTTCCTAAAATGTCTGCAGTTCAGAGGTCTGATCCTCTCAGGTGCTAAGAGTCCAGTAGTGCTTCTGGAGCTGATCAGTCACAGGATATATCTGCAGTTACTCAAACAGCACAGGTGAGGACGATAACAGACACTTTCTTACAAAGGAAAGGAGACAGGGAAGGAGACGGCATGGAGCACAAGGAAAAGGATTACCAGGAAGTAATGTAGCCTGTGAGCCTGACTGTACTGGGCATGAAATACCACTACATTTAAAGGAAATCGTATTTATCTCAGTGGTGCGGCAGCACGCGAAGGCTCGCCAGACTGAACTGTAGTCAGCAATCCTCTGGAGGCCCAGGCTGGATGTCCAGAGGATATTTTATCCACAATTGTTTAATGTTTCCTGAGGCAGGATTTTAGTGACAGGTTTGCTACTGCATGGCTGTGTGGCTTTTCTACTGTGTGTTCAAAGGGGTCAAGAATACTGATAATCATCAGGCTTATTAAACAGGAAAATCCTACTCCAGCCGATTCCTGCACTGGTGCGGACTCTGCTCTGCTGATTTGTCCTTCCCTGTGGTCATCCTACCCTTTACAGGCTCAGGCTCAGCCTGACCAAACTGCAGATCAGTGTTCTGTGTGGCTGTGGGAGGCTGGTCTGTCTGACAGAACACAGATTCTCCTCCACCAGAGCAGGAGACATTGTACTGCCTGAGACTGGGGACGCTAATCACCACTTTCCCAGCTACCCTACATCCGTCTTTTAAGACTTTCTTTCTACTGCCCAGAAAAAAAATGAACAGTGTTGGGCATTGTTGGGCTACCACTTATTAAAGACATAATTTTTACAAACACTTTGCCTTCAGTTTTACCTGGGGTCTTAGTTCCTTTAAAATTTAAGGCAGCCTTCTCTTTGATAGGGATGACAATTTCTTTCAAGACTGCCACAGGACTCAAAATCTCACCAGTAGGCAGCATAGTGGCTGTACAAGTAAGGCACTGTTTTCAGGTTTCACAGCAGATTACCATTACAACTCAGAAATGAGATCTTGGAGTTTGATAGATAATTCTATGAGAATGCAAGCTCAGTGAGGGTCAAAAAGACAAAGCAAATGTTAGCTGTTAGGAAAGCACTAGAAAAAACCCTGCACATTACCTTCATAATTGCTAAACCACCATGATCCCTCTACACCTTAAATTCTGAGAGTCACTCTATCTGCTTTTTTCAGGAAGGATACAGCATAACTGGAAAAAGCTCTGGAAAGGACAAAGTGAATGTTGAAGGCATGGAGCAGTTACCATAGGGGACGTAATCATGGGCCAGCTAGCACAAATAAGATGGGATTCTTCAGTCTGGAAATGATGTGGTTGAAGGTAGAAAGCGATGGGGTTTGATGAAAAAATGGTCAGTGTGAACTGCTGGAATCAGTGAAGGTCACTCCACAATCTTGTGTGGGAGGCAACAAGCACCAAATTATTTTAGCAGGTTACATGTTCAGAACACAGAAAACTAAGTGTTGTTTCATGTAACACATCCTATTCAGAGGATGCTCTGGAAGCTAAAATTTTACATACATCCAGAGAAAGACTGAATAAATTCACAAAATAGAAACTCTCACCCATGTCAGGAAGTCTCTGGGCTGAAAATGACCAAGGTCTTCACAATAATTTCTAAGTAAAAGTATCAGTATGTCATTTACTGAGCTAGTTATAGACTCCTACCTTCCCATGGCAGGGAACCATTTTTGATCATTGGTGGAGAGTTAAATATCAGGAGAGACAGATATTCAGTCTTGCAGGTAGGACTTTTTTTTATCATTACCCTGGATTTCAGAGCACTACTATCAGTTCCATATATTTAAGAGTTAAATATAAGAACTACTGAAGTGTGACATTATTTCAAGTTACCTAAGACCAGCCTAATGCCTTTTTCACCTCGAAAAAAATCTATCAATTTTAGTGGAAACTAAGAGCAAGACTGGTATGTCCCAAAAGTGCATGGTGTTTTCAACCATATTGTTTGCTTCCACCTTCAAGAGTTAGAAGCAACATTTATTTCTGGTAGGAGAAAAGGCTAGAGCAATGCTTTGGCATAACAAAGGTGTTAACTGTAAGGGAAAGGTCAGTGCAGATGACAGCTCTCTCAAGAGCCAGTTCTGGACTGGGGAATGAATACTCTTGAAAACTAAGAATTATCATGAATTTTGCTTCTTTTTGCTCAAGATGCAAAATGTGCCTCCATCCTGCTTGCCCTGATGACACACCATGGAATTGGACATGTCTGGACTTGGAACTAATTTTCAAAGCAAGAGGGGCTGCTGTAAATGCTCCATTCCATGAGGAGCAGGTGAGAGCACAACCATCACTTGTCTGCTCATGTTCTCTGGAGGGTTCCTGGGCGCCCCTGGCCATGAAAGTACTGCTCATGGGATGAAATGTATGTGGATGAGAATCCATGTTGCTTTGCTGGATTCCACCGTTTTCCATTTGAACATGAAATCTCTTTGCAGTTCTCCAGGGTTGCTTTGTAGCATTTTTATTTCAATGATGTAAGAGCTGCCTGTTACTGCCAAGCCCATAATTAAAGCAGTGTTGACTGGTAAGTAATGGGCTGCAAAAGTGTACCAAAAGATAATTAAAGACGCATTCCAGATAAGCAGGGCATGAGCAGCCTTTTTATGAGGTGTTAATGTCTGAACACCAACTAGTGAAATTGATCTTGCTTCCTTCAGGATGAAAGTTCTGCTCGAACATCAGTAGCATTGTACTGCCCTAGAAAATGTTTGATGTAGGGATTTCTGAAGGGTGTTTGTCCTAAGACTCCCCAGGCAGGTGCCTGGTGACAGAGCCCTGATGCACTGGGTAATTCAGCATACCATTCATGCTAGCATGATTTTAGAGCTACCTTTGCAACTCCTAACATGAGGGCTGCTCTAGAGGGAGAGAAAAGAGGTGCTTCCAATGCCCTGGATAGGATAGGTGCAAACTTTCTTTCGAGAGCTATTTTAAAGAGTACTGTGGCTAGTCCTTGTCTAATAATTTTGTTGTTGCTCCTAAATGTACTTTACTTATGTATCCTTCATTTCTGTTCTATTTGCAGCTTGGCCCACCGGTGATTTGGATTCCTCTGTAGATGCACTTGTACCACAACTGGCATAAAGGAACCTTGGTAGAATGGGTTTCCACATTTGGACTCTACTTAAATCTGTAGCAAAATTCCATGGATTTTTGGGGAAGTCTGAAGGCAATCTATGAATTAAAGAGATGGTTTTGTTAAGCATGCTGCTTCGGGTATTCCTGCTTCTTTTCCCACACTCTTCCCATCTCCCTCTTTGTGAAATGAATCAAAAGGAGGGGTCAGAATACTATTTTCCTGATAGGATTTAGAGAGGAGATGTGGGAGCTCACAAGCAGTTGTTTTGATTATCACTGACATGCAACAGCACGACAATGCCAAGGGAACATGGGCAACAAGGGCTAGTCAGTGTTCTTGATGGATTAGTGTACGGTCAAACTGCAGCTGTGGCAGAAATTAGCTCTTATGTTAGGCCAAGTCCGTATGTCTCAGCAGAAAAGGAGGAAAAGGAGGGGGAGGCAACGATTGTCATAATCTTTCCTGGAATCTGACTTAAAAACAAAACTCGCAATCTCTATCAATTAGCATTGCAAAGAAAATCTCTGAAAATGAAGGGTGTAAAGAGGCTGCCTGGCAGAATGCCTCAAACAATAACTCCGGGAAGTGTGAACTGCTCTCTCTATAGCTAGGGGATGTTGACAAAAGCCTGTTCTATTTGACCCGAGCTAGCAATAATGGACAGTCACTATTTGCAAGTAGTGCAAGTCTGTGCAAACCTCTTCTGGCTCCTTCTTATCTCTTCTGCACTGGCTGCGTCTATAAGGTGTGTATGTGTTGGAGGAGGTGGTTACCCTGTTCTTTTGAGCTCAGTATCGAAGGCTGCCTACAGGGGCAGCTTTGTGTTTAGTCCCATGAGATGACGTTTTCTGCCATGAAAATTGGAAATCCAGAAAGAAACATTTAAGCATTTGTTCTAGCCTTCCCTCTGTCCAGAGTGAATGAGTAATCTCTCTTTGTAGCTTGCAAACACCCTTGGTATCTTTGATCCAGCGTAGTATGTACCCCATGGACAGCTGTATTGGAATTGCAGAGAGATGGAAAGGTCATATGCAATTCCATACTTTATAGGGCCAGTTCAAATTGAGGCTCCCCAATTCTCTCTTACCCTTTACCCCTGTGCATCCCTATTCCATGCTGATGCCTGAATTAAGTTCGCCAAAAACTAAACTGGCCAAAAAAAAAAAGGTGATCAGCTTTTTTTGAAGGAGCAGCTGCATGAGCTTTGCTAGCCAAGTGTGCACTGGAGCTGGCTTGTACATGACTGTGTGCAAAGCCCTGTGGGGACTTCAAGGCAGCTAGAGGTGAACCCTGCATGCTTAGAATAAGAATCAAAAGCTAAATTTGCTGATGTGGACACTGTCAATAAAACTATGCCCCCAAGCTTTTTAAGTCTGCTTATTGTATCTGAGCCTTAGTCCACCCCTACCTTCATATATATCTGAGTAATAGAAGTTAAATAAACCCAAAGGACTAGAAAACACCTCTTGACTCTACATAGAACTGCTGAACCACTTGCCATCTTTCTTCCTTTCTCCCACGTGATAATTCTTGCTTAAATAGAAATTTTACTGTTTATATGGACAGGAAAAACTTCAGACTGTCCTGGAGCTGTGGAGGAGAAAAGAAATTGTGTGGGATGGTTTTGTGCTATGACAGTTCAGGCTTACAGGGATGCTAAGGTAGAGGAAAGGGGAGAAGTACTGAGAAATTGCTTCAAGCTGTTGTTTCCAGATGTTTTGGACTATTTGCTGCTGTCATCCCTCTGAAATTCTGTCTTCATATGTGGTCCTGCTTGAAGATATTATTTCGGTGAGGTGGTTTCTGAGGGCATTTTCCTTGCCTTATGGACCAAGCTGCTAAAGGAATCCAGTCTCTGGAGTATTAGACTCACAGGAGCTGACTGTCATCCCTGTGTGGAAGGACATTATTTTTTTGTTGTGAAGCACTGTGATGGTGTGTGTAATGTTAAAACCCTTGTGCAGCTCAGCCCAAAAGTGGCTGCATGGATGATGGGTGCACTGGTCCCTACAGAATGCACACAGTGTGTAACAGCTCACACACACTTTGTCCCTGTACCCTTCAGCTTCACAGCAAGCTGGAGTGGGTCCCAAATGTGAAAAATGAATGGGGACATTCTGAGATGAAAAACACATGATGTCATGGTGCTGCTGCTCTTGAACACCTTCAGTGATAGCTATTAATGGCCTAATTTGACAAATTATTACACTGACTAATTGATTTGCTTCTCTTCTAACATTTACTCTTTTTCAGTGCTGCAACTGTTGCTCCCTGTAAATCTCTTATGTCACTCTTGGCTCTCTTAAATGATATTTCTGGCCTCTCTTTTCGATTAATATGTTTTTCATTATTCCACCTTGGGCTGATAGCACAGACCTTGCTTGTTCTGTACGTGACTTGGATGAGCAGAACTGTCTGGAGGAGAAAAATGCTGCCCTAAGAAAGGAAGATTTTGTGCTGAGCTCTTGGGAGGGAGACTGCTCTGTCTCACCTGAGTGACCTCAGAGTGTGCTGGGGGAGGCTCTGTCCTTTACTGTGAACAGTGGGTGTTGATGCAATATCTAGTAAAGCCCCCAGCATTTTATTTACTGCAATAAATAAACTGATGAGAAATGTCCCACGGATGAGAATAGGAGCAGGGTAACCAAATGGGGAAGACAAGGACTTGTCACCCGGGTGCAGTAACAGCTGGGATGGTTTGCCTTTAGGAGAAGGATGGTATGGAAGCCTCCTTGCATTGGGGGAGCACGGGGTTTCCAGCAGAGGTCCAGGCCTGCAGTGCAGAGGGAAGAGGAGCTCCCTCAGAGAGCTGAACCAAAGGCGGAACATTTCTTCATTAAATTATTCGCTCTCCATTTGAATAAAAGAAAGGTAGATGGTGGCAGCAGCGGGGGCTTCGCTGGGAGACTCTTTGGCTCTTTGGATGGGGCGAGCCTTCATTATGTGTATTTTGGTGATGGGATGACAATGGAGGTGTGGGAGATGGCTCTGAGTCACCCTCGGAGCTCCGGCGGGGCCGGGCCAGGTGGGTGGGGGTCGCTAAGGGCCGGAGTGGAGGGCTCTTAAGGCACGGAGCGCCCAGCGCCACTCCACTGCCCGCAGACCTCGGCCCACATGGAGCTCGCCAGCCTGCCCCACTCCAGTCTGGCCCCCTCCAGCCTGGCCCCCAGCCCCGGACTCGATGGTGAGCCGCGCCGGGCAGGCTGGCGGCGGGGGTCTTGGTGGCAGTGTTGTTGGTGGCGGTGGTGGCTGTGTTGGTGGCGGTGTTGGTGGTGGCGGTGTTGGTGGCGGTGCTGGCGTTGGTGTTGGCGGCGTTGGGGCAGGAGGACGCCGCCCGGCCCCGCTGACCGCCGCTCCCCGTTCTCTCCCCGCAGGCGAGCCCCGGGCGCGCCCCGCCGGCCCCGGCTCGGGGCGGGAGGGCGGCCGGCGCAAGCGAACCACCTTCAGCAAGGCGCAGCTGGAGCTGCTGGTCCGCGCCTTCGAGAAGGAGCCGTACCCCGGCATCGCCCTGCGAGAGCACCTCTCCGGCCTCACCGACATCCCCGAGTCCCGGATCCAGGTGAGAGGGGCGGTCCGGGAGGGAGGACGGGCGGGTGGCGGAGCGGCTTCCCCGGCGGCCCGGGTGCTCAGTCTCTGCCGGTCCCGCAGGTGTGGTTCCAGAACAGGAGAGCCCGGCAGCTGAACCACAAGAAGAGCGAAGCCGCCGCCTACTCCAGGCCGGGCAAGCCGAAGCCGCCCCGGTGCGTGGGCCAGGAGCGGCCCCGGGCGCAGCAGGGCTCGGGGACAGAGCGGAGCCTCCTCTGCCCGCAGCCAGGCTTGCCAGGAGGGAGCCAGAGTTTCTATGGTCAGCCGCCGTCCTACTCGGGGCAGCTGTACTCAAGGCTCGACATGCATTTCAGGAGCTTGGATAACGCTTTTGGAGCCGTGGGACAGACCCCAGCTGACTTTGGTTTGGACTGTTCAGGAAGAGGGGTCCCACTAGGTGCGGGAAGCGTGGAGAGTGCCGCTCAGTTCTCGCTCCCTGTGCAGCAGGCTCAGGAGTATCCGTACCTGAAGAAATCTTTCCCTGAAAGCTTCTACTCAGACGCAGATGTTTTCCAGCCTTGTACAGATCACCAGTACCCAGCAGCTAAAGAGAACATGTACAGGAAGCCCGTCTTAAACTACTTCAATGCTAACCAGGGCCTGGGCGTTGAGAACTGTTTGTATGCCAAGTCAAGCACTTCTCCCTTTGGGAAGGGCTCCACTTTCAGTTATTATGGGGGGGAACCTAAGCTTGAGTCCGAGCAGATGAGGCACAGTTCACCTCTGCTTGCAGCTAGTAATGCTAGTCCTCCTTCAGTAATTCCAAAACATGAAGGGGGGTATCAGGGCACACTTGCCACTCCAGTCCCATCGTATGGGCAGCAGGCACTGGAGACAGTAAATGACTATGACCCTCATTGGCTGGGCATGAGAAATGAAATTTTGGGAACAGGGTTAGATTTGCTGTTTGAGAATGAGCAAAATGCGGAGCAAGGTCAGACAAAAAGTTACCTTTCTGCTTTTTGTAGCCAGAATTTAGTCTGTCATTTGGGTCAGACATGAAACTGGTAGTGGGTGTACTTGCCTGATGAAAAATGAATGTGATTATTTTTCCTCAATTGGCAGTGTTGTCTGAAGTGGCTAGAGGTTTAGCAGGTCTAAGTGCAGAGTGCATGCTCCGAATTTTGTGCCTGGTCTGGAAGGGAAAGAAAGATAAGCCATGTTATTAGCAAGGGCTACCTGCTGAATCTGAGCTGCCTCCCCACCCCAAGGGACCTTTCACCAGCTGCTTGCAGTGTTCCTGCACGTTTGGTTATGGGCAACCTCACATTAACCTGCACGCACAGACTGATCTTCACAAGTATCTCAGTACTGAAGAGTTTTCTGTGTTCAGGCTGTGCTGGATTAATTCTGCCAGGAGGCTTAGGACTATGGTGTTGCTTTTGTGGCCTTACTGCACTGAGTTTTGTTTCTCTCCTAGTCATACTTCACTTATTTTAATTTAAAAAATCTTACGTAACAGACTTATTTATAGCTTTTAGTTGAGAAAGCATTAACACAAGAAGGGTACAAGCATGGGAAAAGCAGCCTTGGTGGTGGCAGGGGACATCCCACTGGGTGTGTTTGCATTTTATTTCCTGATAAAGAACACTAATGGTCTTTTCCTGGGTACTTAATATATAGTATTTTCATTTAAAAATGACCACAGCCTTTAAAAAGGCAATATTTTTGTGGTTTTCTCTTGTGTAATTTCTACAAATTGTCTTTTTTTAAAAAAAAAATTGTAATTTTCTATTTGCCAAGTTAAGGTTTTCTACCTTCATGAAGTTGTAGAATTGCACTCAGGGGAGAGAAAAATGTGTTTCATCTTTGCATTTGCACATTGAGCCTGTTTTTAGAATTCTCAAGATCGATGGTTGTCCGGAAGACCATAGTAATCATGGATACACTCTTCATGTGTATCTCTGGAGAAGTGCCATGGTTGTGAGTTAAAGCAGTATCAGGCCTATGATGCTGAAAACTCTACACGCAAATCCTTTTTTGTGTTTAAAATGTGGCTCTGGAATATTTTTAAGTATGCTTAGATGGTAATACATTTGTTATTAAATTAATTATTTTGTTTATAGAACAGGAGAAACAATGAGAATAAAAATCACACCCCATTTTTTTATTAATAAAGTTGATATCCTTAAAGAAAGTGTCTATGGAGATGTGTACACAAGAAGTCCAGAATATTAATCCTGAATTTTGTCAGTAATTTTTAGCTGTGGCTGTAACTTTTCTGCCTTGACCTAAAGGATTGGAACAAGCTCATGTATTACAGAAGAGCTACATGGCTTCAGGCAATAGCTGTAAGGTACTTTGAACACAAGAAGTTTTATTTGAGAGTGAAGGACAAAGAGATGATTGTATTTATGATTGTAAACATGACTCCTTTAGTAAATTTTTGGAAAAAAATGCATTAAGATTTCTTTCTTTATTTACATATACCCTCTCCCTCATAATACCTTCTTAATGAGAAGTGAGACTTGTTCCTAGGCACAGAGAGAACAAGTATAATTTTATCCATGAAAAAGACAAAGAAATAGTGCTCAAGTGTGTAGCCTTGCTTCATAAGGAGTGAGTTAAAGAGGAAGAGAAAAAAAGACATCTGAAACAAAAGCACACACCACTAAGCAAAAGGATGGGTGGGCTTTGCTTCCTCCCTGGAGTCCATGGGCACCTGGCAGTAGCACAGGGCCTTCCTGTGGCATCCTCCCTGCTGCACTCACTGTGGCAACCAGCACCTCTTGTCTCAGAGGGGTCTGAGGCAAACAAGGGGAAGGTCTCTGTTACAGGTCTCAAGTGAGGCTGGTCCCTGCTGTGCATCCAGCTGTTTCCCCCATCACCCTGTAGGCATCCTACTCTGTCAGAGCTGCACTGAGGCAGTCATTTTTGGTGTTTGGCATTGAGCTGTCAGTCCTGGCTGCTCTATTAATACTGGGCATTACATTACAACCCCTTCATTCGGTCTTGAGAACACAGTTCCCTTATTAGCAAACCGTGTGCTGTTTCCAACACTGAAGTCAAATACACTCTGAATATTTCTTGTGAACAACTACAAGAAAAAAATCATTTTTCCACTACTGAGCTACCTACTGCTCAGAGCAGAGCTCTTCTGTAAATTACTGCTTTTCTTTGTTACAAGTTGCTTTTAACACACATACCCAGCATATATTTCACAAAGGAGAAAAATCTGTGCAGAACACTCGGATGCAACACTCTCGTGACACTTCTGTATACTTTCTGTCCTTGCTGTGAGATGGAGAAGGACAGAACACAAACTGAATGCTTATTTAACACATAGGAGGTACTTTCACAGCAATAATATTGTAGCCTCCCTTGGACTTGCATGCCAACAGCATCTCTGCTGTCATATGAGTAGGTGATGCTGAGGAAGAGCTGGGACAGGAACCAAATGTGTTTGGTACTTGGACTACTATTCTACTGCCTGTAAAATGCTCCTGTTTATAGAAGAAGGGAGGAATTTTGCATGCTAAATATTGAAAAATGTATTTTCTTCTACATAACTTGTCAAAGAGATAGTGAGGTCCCAAATTCACCAACGTCACTTATGGTCACCATGGGCCTACTCCACTGCGGGGTGTCCTGAGCTCCTCATCATGCGGGAACCTGCAAATCACATTCTTTTTTTCACAGTCACCTCCTCCAGCAGCAGACCCGTGTGAAAGCCACGGCCCCTGCAGCTGCAAGTCCAGCTGGAAGCCACCTGCCTGGGAGGCAGGATGAAGCCAGCATCACAGAGGGAGCAGTCCACGACCTGGACACCTCTTTAGCAGCTCTGCCCCTCGCTGGCTCACGCCACAAGGCAAATCACCCCAGACAAGAAGGCGCTTCACTTCATTAAGCAGGGCCTGCACCTATAACGCGCTTCAGGGGCCTGACCTTCGGGCGTGGGCACAGACCTGAGATAAAACAATGGCTCACTTCTCACCTAGGGTGCCATGCCCTCTGCATGCCTGGTCATGTCCCTGTGGGTGCGGGGCTTGGTACCTGCAAAATACCCCCATCTGAGTTGTATTAGCGACAGGAGCAGAGGACATAGTGTTACGCTGCCCTAGGGGAGGTTTAAGTTGGAAATTACGAAGACATTTTTTCTTCACAGAAAAGGTGATTAGGCACCGGAATGGGGTGCCCGGGGAGGTGGTGGAGTCGCCGTCCCCGGAGGCTTAAGAGACCGTGGCACTCAGTGCCGAGATCTGGCTGTCACGGCGGTGTTCGGCCACCGGCTGGACTCGATAACCCCAGGGGGCTCAGGGGGTTGAAATTCCAATTGTTTCTGCGATTCTGTGATTCAGAGTTCACTGCACTGAAAAGCCCTTCGTAGGCTTTTACCCTATGACTTGTTCGTCCTCCCATCGTCCTTGGCAAGGATTTATTTTTTTATCTTTCTCACACTGATTGCTGGGGCCACATCTGACAGTTCGTACGGGGACTGCCCCGAACCCGGGGGCAGCTGCAGGTCCCCACGCCTCCTCCGCTCCGGTGCTGTAGGGCCGGCCCTGCCGGACAGCTACCGCGGGCTTTCACAGAGCTTGCGGGAAAGTAACGTATTCCTAAACACGCGCATAGGGGCCGACTCCCGGTTCCCGTTCCCGGTTCCCGGTGCAGGCGGCGCAGGGCCACCACCACGCCCCGGCTGTGGGACAGCATGTGCGCCGGCAATAGCGCTCCGCCGCGCCCGGAACTCCGCGCGCAGCCGGTGTTTCCGAGGGGGTGGATCCGCAACGGAGCTCTCGGTGCGAGCCCACGTGGACCGGGCGGCGGACCGGGCCGGGGGACAGCGCAGGGCCAGGGGGACAGCACCGGGCCGGGTAGGACCCGGGCCCACGGCACGGCACAGCACGGCGCAGCACAGCACGGCACGGCACAGCACAACACAGGTGTGTGGTGGCTGCTCGTGTGGAGCGGCCCCGGTGGCTGCTCGTGTGGAGGGCCCGCGGTGTGTCCGGCAGCTCCCCGCCGCGGGGCCGCCGGCGCTCGGCTTTGCCCGCGGTGGAGTATCGGCCGTGCCCCAGCGCCGGCCGCACCGCCGGGGCACTGCCGGCCTGCCCGGAGCCCGCGGCCCTGGGCCAGGAGCGCAGGACCCGGGGGCTGCTGTGCGGCCGGGCAGGGCGTGAATGAGCTCCGTGAGGTGGCCAGGTAGTGCTTGCACGGTGTTCTCCAGCTGGTGTGCTGTGTACATGTGCCCTGTGCTAACTGTGCTCTCTTCTGTGCCAGCTGCGCCCGCTGTCCCACGGAGGAACTCCGAATATTACTGATTGTAAACAACTGTTGAAAAAGTAAGATGGAGGAAAAAGAGAAGAAGAAGCATCGTGCAAAGCATAGCGGACCAAAGGCAGAGAAGAAAAGGAAACGTTATCTCAATGACCTGGGAATAGGAGATGAGGAGAATGCACGGAAGAGAAACCCTAAAGCCTTTACAGTACAGTCCGCTGTGCGGATGGCCAGGACTTTCCATCGGTGAGAAGTGGGAACTGGCTATGGAGTGTGCAGAGGCGGCTGGAGGGATGGGTGTTGCCTGAGGTTTCTTTGTTACTTTGTGCAGAAATACAGAGTATAATTTCCACTGGTGTGTCAGCGTAGCTTTCATCATTCACGGTGTAGTTTATGTGTGTGTCAGAAGTGGGATGCTTTGTGCATCTCTGTTACATTGTACACTGTGTAAATCATTGGAAAAAAACGATAGCTCCTTAGGCTCAGTGGGAGTTCCACGTACATACTGGTGTCTGTGCTTGTGCTCAGCCTTTGTGTTGAAGCTTTTACAAATACTGAAGACTTTCAAATAGTAAATGTCACTATCCATGACATTCCTGTATTTATTTATTACAAATTTCTTCTCAGAACTCAGGATCTGAAGACTAAAAAGCATCACATTCCTGTGGTTGACCGGACTCCTTTGGAGCCACCTCCCGTGGTGGTGGTTGTGGTCGGCCCTCCCAAGGTTGGGAAGAGCACTGTGATAAAGTGTCTCATTAAGAACTTCACAAGGCAAAAACTGGTTGAAATCCGGGGTCCTGTTACAATTGTTTCAGGTGAGAACAAAGATAGGAGAAATGGAAATGCTTATTTTGTGCTTCTTACTTGTCTTGCTGTGAGAGCTGGGGTGTGTTCATGTTCTCTTAAATTTTGCTCATTTTGAAGAAATCATTTGGGTGTGTGATCTGGCATACTGACTAAGAGTAAAAAAAGATCTGATGGTTTTAAATTTAAAAATTATATTTTAGCAGAATTATAAACGGGTAAAAACAGGCAGTTCTACAGTATGTTGGATGATTTACATGCTAGACCAGAATCTGAGTCCCAGATACCCTGGAGTTACTTCAGGAGTGTGCCCTGAAAACAAAACTGTACTAATTGGTTTGCTCCCTCTGTTTCGGTTTTTGATGCTTAATTCTATTTTCAGGTAAAAAACGCCGGCTGACCATTATTGAATGTGGATGTGACATTAACACAATGATTGACCTGGCTAAAGTTGCTGATTTGGTAAGTTAACAATGGAATGTGATTTCTACTGTAATTCATATTGAAAATACTACTTTTGATTGGACTGCATCAGTGTCTGATTTCTCTATGCATTTTTGCTATTGAAGGTAAAACTGTCTTTGGTTTCAAAGAGAACAAGACCTAAGATCTTTGACACATCTCATGTTCTGGAACAACCCTGGGACTTTCCTTGTCATGGGGGGTGGGAGAAAGTAAAATGTGTGTGTGTGGTGGTTGGGAGGATGTGAAAGAAGGGAAATGCTACTGAACTTCATTGCTAGTGCAACTGGTAAACTTTTAAGTGGAAGATGTTATAACAAGCCAAGGTGACACAGTGACTTCTCATTAAGGGATTTGGTTAAACCATATAAAATGTGAAAATGATTTTTATTCAAGAAGTTTTCAACTAATGTTCAAAGTAGAAATATGCATTAGTTTGTTAGGTTGGTTTTTTTATGCACTCTGAGGTCTCCATCTATGAAGAATGTTGTGTAGTAAAATATTTGATTTCAGTGGAATGTGGTGACTGTTGTAATTTACTTGCAGCTTTTGGATCAGGGGATACAACAACTGATCCTGGGATCCAGTGCATGATCCGTTTGTTTAGAATTTTGCTTTACATCTGGATTTGGAGTATATTATTCACAGCTGATTAGCATTTGAGATCCTTGTCTAAGTATTAACTATATAAATATCTAAAAAATGTGTACAGTGATCTAGATATTCTACTTGCATGTTTTCTACTGAGTAAGGCAGATGTACCAAACAATACAAATACTTCTGCTATTAGATGTAGTGGATGTTGCAGATTCTGTGTGCACATGGTGGTGCTGAGAATCTGTTTGGGTTTATTGTTCGGGGGCTGAGATTACATCAGTGTCTTGGTTTTAAAAGACAGGTGTCTGTAAGGAAGGCAGGAACCTCCCTTGGAATGGAAAATGCAACCCCCTTCCCTTCAGATTATTATAATTTTGAAATTAAGGGGCTTTCAGGCAAATGTATGAGGAATAGGAATAACAGTTCTTTACTTATATACATATATATATAAAACAAGGCAA
>VZTH01011884.1:327614-536751 GCA_013397815.1 Aleadryas rufinucha | reverse complement strand
AAGTCCTTTGTCTCCCTCAAGTACCTTGGCAATGACTCCCTCTCAGCAATGTACATGTGTGGGGGAAAAATTCTTTCAAAAGAAAAAGAAAATAAAAAGAGAACTCTTAAAACCCCAACAATCAGTGCTTGAAGATCTGTCGTCAGTTCCTGTGTGCATTAAGTTCTTTAGTGTTACGACTGTAAACCAACTTTGTTTCCATTTTCATGTGACTGTTGGCTGCTGTTTTCCTGTGTCAGGGCATTTTAGTGATGTGTAACAGCAATTGCAACAAATGAAGTAAGTTTGTCTCATTTTACCGAAAGACTTGGCCTTAGTGGCATTAGTGCATCTAAGTCACAGATATAAGAGTTTATTTACTTTCTAAGATGTTCCTGAAAATATTGGAAGATAATCAATTTTGCATATTTTAAATTTGCCAGGTAAACACTTGATCAGATCTTACTATAATACTGAATGTTACTGCTTTCCTAGAGCATCTAGAACATCTTTAGTAGCCAAGTTCCATACTTCAAATAAAAAGCCAAAGCTGGTTTTCAGGGTATATAGAAATAAAGTACAGAATCTTTTGCAAAATTTTGGTTCCTGAGAAGCTTAAATGTTTAAAGGTATGGTCTTTGCAATTAGCTCATGTGGGCACTGTGGTATTGTTGTAGTGAAATGTGCATATTGTGTTTTCAGGTTCTAATGCTCATCGATGCCAGCTTTGGCTTTGAGATGGAGACATTTGAATTCCTGAACATTTGCCAGGTACATGGCTTTCCCAAAATTATGGGAGTTCTTACCCACTTGGACACATTCAAGAACAACAAACAATTAAAGAAGACTAAAAAGAAGCTAAAGCACAGATTCTGGACTGAAGTGTATCCGGTATGATATTTAACATTAATTTTTTCATATATTTTGCCTTATGGAAGCTAAATTAAAAGTGGGTCAATACTGAAGTGTTTATTACATTCTTACATCTTTTAAATAGATAAGTGAACAATGTTTATACTGTATCAGATTGTTTCACCTTTCTTCTATTTGCTAAAATACTTGTGTGATTATTCTCTATCCCAGTGTGATAAGCTGCTAAATTTGCTACTAGGTCTGTTATGCAGGTGCTGTGCAAGATCCTGCTTGTAGGTCTGTTTGAGGGCTTCAGGATGTGAATGGTTTTCCTTTAAGATTTAGGGGACAATTTTCATGTTGAAGTAAACGGGTTAGTTTGATCTTTCAGAACCAATTGTAACATGCAATTTTCAATTCAGATTTACAAACTAGAATTGCATTACTATATTTTTTTTTTTAGTTTTATGGGTATTAAATTGATATTTTATGATTTTTTGTCTTTTTAATGTGTTTAGGGTGCTAAGTTGTTTTATTTGTCTGGGATGGTTCATGGAGAATATCAAAAGCAGGAAATTCACAATTTGGGGCGTTTTATCTCGGTTATGAAATTCCGACCTCTCACTTGGCAAACGTCTCACCCGTATGTTCTTGCAGACAGGTGTGTGTTTTTCTCTCTGTTCTTCAGTCTCAGCCTAGATAGCACTTTGTTGTTTGAAAAAGCTGTAGTATTAGCCTCAGCTCTGTGTTTGAATGGGTGTTTGGTGTTCCCTGGGTGGCTTTGGGAAGGGAAAGTGCCTCTGCAGGTTTGTGCCATTCAGCCATTTGGTTTTCACTTGTGTCAGATCAGGTACATACCTCTGCTATATTGTAAATACTTTTGAAACACAGAATAATTAAAATAATCCTGCTTGTTGATGATTATACTGAATTTCTGTGGAAAAGAAACAGCATTCCAGTGATTAAACAGCAGCTGGTGAATTAGTCCTCTGAGTTCCCTGAATTATCCCTTCTGCTCTGTATAGCATTTGATTCACAGTCTCTTTGGAACATGAAAGTAATCTTGATGGCAACTGTGCCTACTTGAGACATTACCTCACCTTTCGTATTTTATTGCCAGAATGTTTACAGTTATGACTAAACTCCCACGATAATCCAAGGTGCCTTGAATGAGCCTCTTCTTTAGCTCTAACTCTTCAGGAAAAATTGTAAGAGAATAGATAAGCATCATGCAAAGTCCTGCAAAATACACAAAGAGAGGGAAAACGCAAGCCCCACATTTGTAGTTTTCCAGTACCATTGTTTTAGGTTGCTGTAATTGTTGCAGTTTCCTGATTGTTGGGTCAGCTTTAAGCTGATCTGCAGCCAGGACCTGTGTACCTCTCTTCCCTGAGAGAGCCAGGACCTCTCTTCCTTGGCTCTGTATTTGTGCTGCTTCCCATGTGCAGTATAGAAAGGAGTTTCCCCCTCCTCTGCCTGCAAACAGCCAGTCTTTTTTCTGTGGTAGCTTTTGTGTTACTCACCACCATTCTTAGGGAAAAGAAGGTATTGTGTGGCTGCAGGGAATGTGACATTCAGCTGTTTGTCCTCTAATGGTAAAACTGATTTGAGGAGGGTTGTGTGTGCAAAGCCTATAAACAGTAGTTAAAATGTGCTAAGAAAGCAGTACATGTTCTGTGAAGTGTCAGTAAACCTTCTGGAAATACATTGTTGAACATAATTATAGAACTTTAAAATACAATTTTAAAATGTTTTTAGAAGGTCTTTTTTTTCCTGGATTTTTTTTCTTTCTTATGATAATTCAGTTGTGATTGTTAGTCTGCAGATTGTGCAGCGGCAGCAGTGATGTTCTCTTTTCTTAAATTGCCTTTTTTCAAAAGTTACCATTGGGACTGCTGGATACTTTAACTGTCATTTTAAATGTTGGGTAGAATGGAGGAGCTGACAAACCCAGAGGATGTTCGAATCAATCCCAAATGTGACAGGAAGATATCGCTGTATGGGTACTTGAGAGGAGCGCACCTAAAAAACAAGAGTCAAATTCATATGCCAGGTAATTGATCAGATTCTTAGAACTCTTTCTGTACTGATCTGTGACAAACAACATAGCTGAAATGATTTGTATCTTTAAAGCGTATGTTGTGCAACAGATTTTTCACCTTTCTAAATACCTGTTATGTTTTTGGAAATTATTTTTCATAATGCACGTTTTTGTGAAAATAAATCTTGTAATTAGTTTTGCTTTTAATTATGCAATTTTGGTGCACTGATAAACATAATATTCAAAGTTTTTCAGAGGTGCATCACTTTAGAAGGTGCTTAAAGTGCAAAACATACCAACCCTAATAATGAAAAGTCAATTATGTAATGTATTTCTTATGCTTGTTGAATAATTTAATATTTTAAGTGAACGATTGAAAAGTTCACATTAAGAAATACTTTAATAATAAATTTACAGACCTACTCAGAAAAGTGAGTTGTAGTTTTTCTCATTTAAAAACAAGCAAAGAAACAAACCCAAAGCTTTGCAGGATTCTGGTGAATTTATGTGTACTTCTCTAAGTTCAGTGGCAAGGCAGAGGAATTGGATGTTTGGTACAGAGCTTCCTGTTGATGAATCACTCCATGCCACAGTGTTTGGGTTTGGTTTGTTTGTTTGTTTTTCCTTTGGGTGCTTTTCTGGTTGGTTGGGTTTTTTTGTTGTTGTTTGTTTTGTTTTGTTTTCAAATCTCTTCATGGTGAATTGCACAAATTTCAGAATCAAAGCTTTGTGCAAACTTTGTTGCTTCCTTTGTCTGTCACCCCAGGTGTAGGAGACTTCACTGTAAGTGATGTGAGTTTCCTGCCAGACCCCTGTGCTCTCCCTGAGCAACAGAAGAAGCGTTCCTTAAATGAGAAAGAGAAGCTTGTCTATGCCCCTCTTTCAGGAGTCGGGGGCATTGTGTATGATAAAGATGCTGTTTACATTGACCTTGGTGGAAGCCATGCTCATGAAAAAGAAGAGGTAAGAGAATGCTGTTGGTGATTTGAATTCTCTTGGAAAATGTAGATTTTATTCTTAGAGACAAAATCAGTGTTTAAAAATAAGCTTCTTTAAAATAATCAGTCCTTATCTATCCATAGTGGGTAAATGTCTTTTCTCCTTCACGGATTTCAGAGAGGGCTATTTCTCTTATCTGTTATTGTGCAAAACATTGGAAGATCAGTTAGTATTAAGTACCTAAAGTTTGTGTAATAACTTCCCAAATATTGACCTGAGATATATGAAAACTCCCAGTGCTGGACTATTATCACTCTTATTTTGCAGGGCATGGTGATTGTTGGGAGAACACTTTAAGGATTTGACTGGTCAAAGGGAAAAAGAAAAAAGATTTGCCTACAAACAAATTGAATTAATTTTTTTTCCCCGTATTGTACTAAATGTTAAATACCTTTGGGTCTGTGATGATGTGTGCTCGCTGATATTTACTCTAGCAGTTGCATACTGTGACGGAATCCCTCTAATTTTTCTTGGCTTGATATTATAGATATTCTTGAAATGTGAAGAGGGGAAGGGAGAGTTTGCTATTCTATTCTGAGAAAATGTTTCTTTAAAATGCTCTGCAATTTTTTCTTGCATACGCGTGTTTCTGCTGGTTTAGACTGATGGCTGTCATTAGACATTTGTTGCTTCATTTTAATTGAAAAGTAAAAAAAAACCTTGTCTTTCCAGGAGGAAGTGAGACCCAATCATGAGCTTGTTCAGAGCCTCATCTCCACACACTCAGCCATTGATGTTAAGATGGCTTCAAGCAAGGTCTCTCTCTTCATGGACTCTACACCCTTGGGTTCAGAAGATGTAGGACAAGAGTAAGTTTTGAATGCTGAGTAGTGTTTGAGCATGAATGAATCTCTAATTTCAGGCTCTAATTTAGGAAAAATTCTCAATAGAACACAGCTAGTAAAATGATATATTGTCTAATTCTTCCTCTTCTGAGATTACTCATATGCCACACTGTATTTTGGGATAGCAATAATTGGTACTAGAAAGTTTTGCAAGCAGTATAGTCCTGCCTTGCAGGAATTTCTTGCTGATACAAGTAACATTTCTGTTTTAATTCATTCCATGAAAAATGAAGACATTTCTTGGAATGATTTTTGGCTATAACATTCAATATTCATGAATAGACATTAAAGAATGCCAGTGCCTTTCTACTGTTCTACATAGCCTTGCTTTGTTTGAAAAAAAATTCCTAAAACTGTTTGAAAATATTAACATGAAGCTTCATTGTTTCATTAAAATTTTCTTGTTCTTTACCATCTTACCCCAAATGTGGTCTTTGGGAAAACAGGTTTGTGATGCCAAAAGAAGAGAGACAGGTGGATTTGAAGACTGGAAGAGTTCGTCGGAAGGCTGTGTTTGAAGATGAGGAGAAGGAAAATGATGATGTAGCAAGTGATGAGGAAGATGACCAAGAAGACGATGAAGAAGAAGCAGTGTCTGAAGATGGAAGTGATGGTGATGATGAAAATGATGCTGAGGAAGAAAGTGAGAGAGAGCTCTTAAGGGAAGGGAGGACTGTTTTGAGAGCCAAGCGTCTGAAAACAGAGGTGGCTCAGGAAGAAGCTGTGAATGAGCTACCAGCATTTGCAGACAGCGATGATGATCTGGAGATGAGCTCTGAAGAAGAAGGAGAAACTGTCCCTGAAGACAGTGAGATGGAGGAGGATAATGAGGAGGAAGAGGAGGAGGGGGATGAACAAAGGACTTGTGAAGAGGAAAGCTCAGAGAGTGAATTTGAGGCTGCAAACAAAAGAGCTGAATCTAAGCAGTGTGATATGAATAGTGAATGTACAGAAATGAAATCACAAATCTCAGATCACAGTCCCAAAAGAAAAGCAGTGCTCACTACAGATTCAGGAAACTGCACTGCGGAAGAGGCGTCAGAATCCGAGGATGAGGACTCTTCCCTTGAAGAGGATGATGATGAAGGAGGATCACATGAGGAATTAGATGCTGAAGAGTCAAATAGGAATGGGTTTCGGCACAGTCAAGGAAAGAAAGCTGATAATGTTAGACTGACTAAACTTAAAACTGTAGATACTGAGGATGATGATGTGGAGAATCTACTCAGAGAGGAAGAGGAGTATGAAGAAAAAATAGATCTTTCTGCTAACACAACAGGTATATTATAAATGTTTAAGTTTTACTGTCCATTTTTAATTGGATTAGTTGTTGAAGGATATAATTGGTAATACACTGTAATGTTGCTTGCCATGTGTACATATATATATATACATATACATATCTATATATATATATATTTATGTGTATGTAGTTATATATGGTTCTTAAGTAGCAAATTTCCAAGTTAGGAAAGCTAGAAATACCTGCTGTTAAGCCTGTCATTTGAACTGTAATATGCAGTGTCAGGTTTCCTTCCTCTAAAACGGAGGTGATTCATTTTTTAAACTTCAATGATTTTGCTTATACTTTTCTTGAATCTTTATAGCTATGTGTGTAAAACAAATCATGATGCTCTACTACGTCTAGAAAGACTAAAATATGCTTGGGGGAATGTTACTTAAATGCATTAGCTATTCACTGAGCACTGGAACAGGAATCTTCATCTTTGGAGATGTTCAAAAGCCATCCTGACACGGTGCTGAGCAACCTGCCTTAGGTGAGGCTGCTTGAGCAGTGGGGCTGGGCAAGGGAACCTCCAGGAGTCCCTCCCAACCTCGAACATTCTGCAAGTCTGTAAAAAAGATGTATCATTGTAAACATGATCAAATCTGTTACTGTTGGTAATAAGTTCTTAACATTTTGTCCTAAAAAAAAAAAAATCAGTGGTATAATTTGTTATCCACAGCTTATGTTTCTGTGTATGTATGGAGTATGAGAAAAAGAAACTGTGGGTTGTGTCTACACTTCCTAAGCCTCTTGTCATGTCCTTATTGAAATTATTTTTGTAGCTCCTAATTCTTGTTCTTTTTTGGAGATAGAATGCAAAATTTTTTCCCTTTTCAGGTGCACTTAAGTGGAAAGAGGATCTCACACAGAAGGCAGCTGAGGCCTTTCTAAGACAGCAGCGATCAACCCCCAATCTTCGTAAACTTGTATATGGAACAGGTACAAATCTGTCTGGAAACTTGTCTCAATATATGGTGCCTCTTCAGCTGCTACCCAGTTCTAAAGTCTGAGTATGTGAGCACGCACTGTCTTTTGGTGGGAGGCTTGAGGAGAGTTAATTGACTTTTTAATTGCTGATGCTCATTTTCACTAATAATTGTAATAAGACGGCAGTTTTTACTTTTCCCATAAAAAGCATTTAGGGTTCATTTTCCAGACTACTCAGTTACTCATGTTTTCTAGTAGTTATTTCCCCCAGATAGTTAAAGTTTGGTCATTTATATATTCATCTGGTAGATACTGTGTAAATCCATTGTGGTAACTGTGTTTCATAAAGCGATGTTGTCTGTTGGCTGGTTTCAGGAATTTCTGTCTTACAGTGACTGTGGAATAGTCTCTTAGACATGGCTTAGTATCAGGTGTTTGTTAAGGAAAAAATAGCTGGCTTAAAAGGAAGAGAAAATTGCTATTTGCCTGTTTAATTAACAGTTTTCCAGTAGTTGTCTGAGTGTACAAATTTCATTGTCCAGAACCTTTGTGGAACACTATGAGAATTTGGCTTTTATAAACCTTCCACAGTGCAGGTGTGGGAAGACTTTCTGACAGATTCTCCAGTCTGGTGTTGTTGATTTACAGGCAAGCTTAATGTCCTTCTTGTTCATAGATTATTTTGGAATTGTTCCAATTCATGATATTGAACAAGCATCCTGCGTTTACTTATTGGGCAATATTTTTTTTAGATGATTCCGCTTATGCAAACAACTGGATCAGTGTACCTTTTTCTTCAGGCTTTTACATTTAAAACTGTTCCAGTTTGGTTCTTTCATTTCCTCAAACTGCTGCAGCTGTTGTGAAACATAAGAAGAGAGGTGGTTAATGAATTTCATGCACGTGCTTTGGGGGAAGTCATCACAGCTTGTGTGTTTGGTTTAGCTGTCGAGGATGAGGACCAGGAGAGTGAGGATGCAGATGATGAACTTGGAGGTTTGTTCCGTGTCAGCCGTCCAGACAAAGCATCCAAACAGAAGGCTAATGCTCTTGACTGCTCCAAATTTCTGATAGAAAAGCCTCAAGATTGGGATTTAGAAGAGGTAATGCCATTGGATAATTGCTTCTGCATGTCCTGCCTGGTTCTGTGCTGGCTGTGTCTCATAAAGTACGACCGAGTTGTCATTGAAATGGACCTGTGGGAGCTATGGCCACCGTGTCTTATATTCTGCCACTTGCTGTCACTAGAAGTAACAGATTCCAAGGTCTGTTCTTACAGGAGTGGCAAGTTACAGTAAATCAGTTCAGTGCTTGGCTCACTTGAATATTTGGTTGATAATAGTTTGCTCTTTATTTACCAAAAAGTAAAAAGCAGAGGAGATGCAAGTGAAAATACGATGTAGGGTAGAGATCTTGGTAGTGTAAAGAAAGATCTTTGGGCAAGATTTAAATTGGATTCCAATTCCTGCTTTTGCGGAGGCATTGTGTAGTTTTGGTAGTGGTGTCTTGATGTGGAGCTGCATGTGAGCATTGTCTCTGGGGTGGTGTCTCTGATAGGGGAGTGGGGAATGTTTTGGGGAATGTTTCTGTTGATGATGAGCTGTAGCTGTGCAAGGCAGTGACACTATCATTCTGCAGGTGATGAGCAGTATTCGAGACTGCTTTGTTACTGGAAAGTGGGAAGATGATAAAGATGCAGCAAAGCTGTTGGAGGAAGATGGTATGTGTAACACTTCTAAAAATGATTCATGTATACAGGATTTTTAAGAAATGTATGGTGTTTTAGTTATGTATACAGAATGTTTTGCCTTAGTGCTGTACTTGCAGTTTTTTTCAAACTATTATATTAGTTATTATACACACACTAACATAATTACACATTGCGATAAACCTCTGTAGAAACAGTAAGCAAGTACCAAAATTTCTGGAAATTTACCTTTTGAAAAATAGAGTATGTAATTTAAATTACTAAATGGAGTCCTTAGTCTCAACACTTGGATGGACATGCCAGCTTTGAATTAGGTGTCTGAGTTCAGCTATTCATCAAGTATGGTTTATTCTTTTGGGTAGTCATGGTAGAAATAAACAGAAACTGTTCTTTAATGGGAAGACAAACTTGCCATTCACATTTGGCTGAAAAGTGAGATCTATCTTCAGATGTTTTGGAGGTGATTTTGTTTTGTTTAGTTTTTTAAAAATTAGGAAATACTTTAAAAATTTTAATAATGTGGCTGTATCTTACCTGCATCATGACTGTGGTTTGACAGGCTTCTGTAAGCATTT
The DNA here is from genome assembly GCA_013397815.1 of Aleadryas rufinucha. Lineage (NCBI taxonomy): Eukaryota > Metazoa > Chordata > Aves > Passeriformes > Aleadryas > Aleadryas rufinucha. Next base: position 527,537 of record VZTH01011884.1, on the reverse strand, counting down.
GTTTTTAACCTAAAAATTGTCAGCTATATTTAATTTTATTTTTTTTTTAATTAAACATAGGAGCTCAATTGCTCTGCTGGCGTCTTGTGTCATTAGAGTGCAAACTATCATACTGGTGGTCCTTTGGGATGATCTGAACTTTATTTACATTTTTTAAATCATAAAGGTATTGAAAGGCTAAAGGAGGAGTCACTGGAGTTTAGCTGGGAATTTTCAGCTGAAGCTGTAGAGAGGGCAGAACAAATGTATAAAACTTGATAGGAATCAAAAATATTTGGTCTGAAACTGATCTGCACAGCAGTGCTGAGAAATGCACAGTACTGAACACATGAGAGGTGGTATGGAGCAATACAGCAGAATGGTTAACTAATGGTCACATGTCTTGGGTGCTTGTTGTTGCAGAAGAGCTGTATGGGGATTTTGAAGATCTCGAAACTGGGGTTGTGCACAAAGGAAAGGCTGCTGCTGGAGGAGAGGAGGTCTGATCTGCATTTTCATGTTCTTTAGCAACATACATGTGTATGAGTTTCTGATCAAGTGATAGGTGTCCTATGTAATGCATTCAGTGTTCATAGAATCAGTAGGAAGGAAATCAGTGGTATCAGTGAAGAAAAGATGTGTGTATTATTGACTTTGGAACTTAGGAATATCTAGAATGACACATTTTTAGTCTGAGCCTGGATTTTTGTTTAAAGATAATTGTGTAGAAGTCACCTCACTTATTTAACAGTAGGTGTCAGGCTTAATCAAGAGCTGGAGGATCTGGAGGCATGACAGAAGTATTTTAAAACCAAATGTAATCATAACTGTTTGTACTATGTCATCTCATCTGATGCAGAAGATTACAGTACTCTGTTTAAACACAACAAATCGTGGAAACCTGACACAATTTCCTAGTTCATTCCTCTTATCTGCATAAAGGAGGTTGGTGGAAGCAATTTTATGCTCTGGCTTGAATATCTTCCAAGAACAGAGCTGTAGTTGTCTGTGACAATACAAACTGAAAAAATCAATTTTTTTTGGACTGAGCAACTTAATGGCTTTGCATTTTTTTTATAAAATTGAGGGTAATGGCATAATTTTCTCAGTTTTCAAATGGTCTGTAAACAAACTTCCTTCTCTCTGGTCCCTAGAGTGCTGCCTTCCAGCACAGTATTGCTCAATGCTATCAACAATTACTTTTTTTTCCTCCTGTATTATATATGCTTATATTAGCTTATGACCTTGTATTAGTAGGTCAGTTCTAGGGTCTGTTCCCTTATGTTAAAATGATGTTTAGTGAAAAAAGCTTGTCAGTGAAAAGGAATATGATTAGATCATGAGATCTTTTGGTCCTTGCTGAAGTTATGTCTCCTTGTATGAATAGCTTACTAATCTCTCTCTAAAATTGAAATGTTTTTCAAGTGTCTAATAACTGGCACAATAAAAAAGTATTGTTTAATAATATCTGTCAAAGTGTTTAATAATATCTTTCAAAGTGTTGATCAGAATGGGTTGTTTTCAGTGAACCATTTTACATGTTTGACAACTTACTGTTGATTAGTCTGGAAGTGAAGAAGAGGAGGAAGATGAAAAAATGTCCAAACCAGAACCTGAGGAGGAGAAAAAGAAAAAGGAGCGCATGGACAAGAAAAGAAAACTTAAAGAAATGTTTGATGCAGAATATGATGAAGGGGACACCACATACTTTGATGATCTCAAAGAAGAAATGCATAAACAAGCACAGGTACAGTCTGCTAATTTGACAATTTATCTGGCTATATGTCTTCAAAAACACTCCACAGAGTTTGCCCCTCGAAGGTTTTTTCCTGGAGACACAGGTGATGCTCAGGAGCTACTTCAGAAAGTACACAAAAAGAAATGCATGCTTGTGATTTTTTTTGTGCTTGAACTTTTTGATTCTGTTAGCTAGAAAGGAAAATAAGCAAACAAGCCAAACAAATGAAAGCTTAATTTAAGCTGAGTGCAGTAGTTAACCATACTTTAAGTCACTGAAGAAGCCAGGATGTATCATCTAAACTTCAACTACTTAAAAAGTTTTTAAATAAAAAAAGGCATCCTTTTATGTGAAGGAAGGTGAAAATCTTTCTCATATTAATTTGTGCCATATATTTTCCCGGTGTTACTTTTAGTGTGATTTTTTTGCAGTGTTATTAATGGATAAGTAAATTCTTTGTGACAGCCTTTTTCATCCAACTGTGAAATTATTTTGAGGAAAAAATTATTGATGACCATTGCTCTGTACATGTGGTAGAAGTCTTCAGCATAACTGTATCCAGAATGTGAGGGGTTAATTTTGTTCCAGGCCTTTGTTTTTTTACATAAGAACTTGTAAGCTTAAAAGTAGCTTCTTTCTTTGACTGACTTGGGAGAACACTGCCTTACATTGCTAATAGCTTCACTGTCTTGTCTTCTGACAAAATTTTGCCCTAAATTGTTGTTAAATTAAACCCTACCTGCTTGTATTAGCCTCTGTCACAAAGGATAGTACGAGCTCTGGTATGCTGATGGATGGAGAGCACTTAAAGGGTAAAGAAGGACATTCCGATAAAAGAATCAGTGTCTTACGCGTAGTTAAACATCAGGAGCTAGAACAGGAGGGTGAGGCTTCTGTTATTCATGAGGATGTCTTCTTAAATATTTGCACAGTATCTACATTCTTATCATATGGTACAGAAGAGCTTTTGATGATGTACAGTGTGAGGATGCACAAAAATATTTTAAAACTGCTGAGTAAGATAGGAATGCAGCATCCTCATAAAGTGACACCTTAAAGATCAGGACATTAACTTTAAAAGGTACTTGGGCTCCTGAATCAAAAAATGTACTTTTGGCAGTTGTGTCTTTAACATCCAAAGTCACTCAGTCATTTGCTTCTCTTGGGTACTGTCTTTCAAGTAGACTAATAGGCCCACTTGGGATTTCGAATTGGAAGGGCTTTGTGGTGGTAGAGATCTTGCTCTGAATAAAAAGTCACAAAACCTATTAGATCTTTCCCAGAAAGATTTATATAAACGTTAGCATGTTTTAAATAGAACCAGCCCTTCATGAACAAGTTGTTAATATTTGAATTTTGTGAAACACATGGTGGCTTTCTCTTTGTCACAAAGCTTAATCGAGCAGAATTTGAAGATCAAGATGATGAGACCAGAGTGCAGTATGAGGGATTCAGGCCTGGGATGTATGTTCGAATAGAGATTGAGAATGTGCCGTGTGAATTTGTCCTGAATTTTGATCCTCATTATCCAATCATCCTGGGTGGTCTAGGCAACAGCGAAGGAAATGTGGGCTATGTACAGGTACGTAGCCAAAGGGGTGAGTGCATTTTATGTCGGTACAGGTGTGCTTCAGGGTGTCTGGAGTTACTGCTTTCTGTTTACTGAAAATACGGTAAACACATGGAGAAACCTCCATCCTTGTTTCTTTGAATAGGGGGTTTGCTTTTGACACAAACTGTAATTCTACAGTAGCAGGTTCTGGATCTTTACAGGCTTAATTGGATAACCAGAAAAGGTTACTGTTGTTTAATGTTCAGCTGCAGAGGTGTCTCTGGACTAAGGTCTGATACTGTGATTGCTAAATTGCAAACTTTAATTGTACTCTATCATCTATATACAAGTGACTGCAGAGAAGTTATTTGCACATATATAGATGTATGTTTAATATAATACTTGCTTGTATGCATACAAACATGACTTCAGAGTGAGTGAAATACTGATTGATCTTTCCAGTCAACCTAATGTTAGTGAGAATGTTAGAAGACAAACAGAGATAAAGCTTAGTGCATAAAAAATTCTAGCGTAGGTAGAAATTGCTTTCAATCATTCCTGAAAAATGAAGGCTTGAATTTCAGAGTCACTGTTGCTATCCTGTAGTAGCATGGTTCACCTTTTCTTCTAATTAGCTGCGCCTGAAGAAGCACCGCTGGTACAAGAAGATACTCAAGACCCGCGATCCCTTGATCCTCTCTTTGGGGTGGAGGCGCTTCCAGACCATCCCCATGTTCTACATCGAGGACCACAACGGGCGGCACCGGCTGCTGAAGTACACCCCGGAGCACATGCACTGCGGGGCAGCTTTCTGGGGTGAGGCCATGCTGGAGTTGCTGTCCTGGGTCACTTAATCGGTGTAAAAGTCTCAAGGATGAGACTTTGCAGGATGTATCAGGAAATACAGCCTTTGGAATGAGAAGTCTTTAAATTTCCCCATGGAACATAAAATAACGCCAAAGAGTATGGGAAAACAGACAGTTGTTTAATATTTGGGAATTATTTAAGTGATTTGTGAAGTGCTTGGCTTTTAATCAAATTCTGAGCATTCTGCTAAGTTGTAGCATATCAAAGAGGAACCTGATTTATTGGCTGTGTGCAGAGAGCCTTTGCATACATTGTGGGCCCAGCCTTGCATGAGTGACTTCTTGTTAACCATTCCTTTGACTTTCGTGGGGCTTTATGTGTGAGCAATAGTTTGAGTGCTTTAAACTTTGGTTTTCTTCATTGAGTATATTTGTTGTGTATTTCTAAGCTTTTGGAATTTAAACAGGGGCTAGATACTGTGTAGTAAAACTTTCCAGAAGTTTTTAAATTTAATTTTCTTTTAGGGCCCATCACTCCTCAGGGGACGGGATTTTTGGCAGTTCAGTCTGTCAGTGGCACAACGGTAGGTTTGTTACCACAGAATGTTGATTAATGCTTTCCATGGATATTTGGGTAAAATACATATATTTTGGGAAGAAGGTTTACATACAATAAAGCAGTATAGTTGTAGGAACTGAGGAAGTAGCTGGACTCAAGCTTTTGAAAGGTGTATTGTGTTGAGGTGGAAAACTATATGGAGAGGTGTTGGTTTGGCTTTTGTTTGTTTGTTTTAAACACAAATTTCAGGAAGAGATTGTTTACTGTGAGGGTAGTGGGGCACTGGCACAGGTTGCCCAGAGAAGTTGTGGATGCCCCATCCCTGGAAGGATTCAGGGCCAGGTTGCATGGTGCCCTGAGCAGCTTAGTCTAGTGGAAGGTGCCCATGGTGTTGGAAGTGGATGACCTTTGAGGTCCCTTCAAAACCAAACCATTCCATAATTCCTATTTAAATAGTGTTAAAGCAGTATTTATCAGAAATGATCTTTGTTAGATATATATTAATCAAAGGTAGATTCATGTTTGCAGACGATTGGTAACAAAAGCTTTGCATGGCATTGTAATGAGCTTGACAGTAATTAGGGTGGTGATTATTATCCCCTTCCTAAAGTATGCCTGCAAGTCCTATCTCACAGTAGTCTTTTTACATGTTTTAAAAGGCTATTTTCATCATGTGTCCCTAGCATAATATAGTGACTTGGAGCAGTGCACAAAGCACTTCTCCTTTGAGACTTTCTGTCTGAGTAGGATTCTGTTCTCTGAAGAGAACATAGTGAGATAGATCACAAGGACTTTTAGATTATTTCCAAGGTAATTAGAATGGCAGTTCTGGAAATCTCATTAGTGAATGGTGGGAATGTTATGTCAGCAGTACCTCAACTAGTCTGTACTAGTCAATCTGCATTTTTCATGCTGCGGTACTTCTGTAAAGGTTAGAAATTCTGAACTCTTAAAAGTGAAATGTGGAGTGCAGGTGCCCCATGACATCCTTCTCTCTAAGTTGGAAAGATACTCATTCAATGGGTGGACTGTTTAGTGGATGAGGAGTTGGTTGAATGGCTACATCTGGGTAGTGGTCAACAGCTCAGTGTCCTGATGTGCAGTGGTGACAAGTGGTGTCCCTCAGGGCTCTGTACTGGGACCAGCACTGTTTGATGTCTCCATAGTGACACAGGCAGTGGGTTTGTGTGGACCCTCAGCAAGTTTGCAGGCACCACCAAGCTGAGTGCTGTGGCTGACGTGCCTGAGGAATGGAATGCTACCCAGGGGAACCTTGAGAAGTGGTCCTGTGGGAACCTCATGAGGTTCAACAAGGCCAAGTGCAAGGTCCCGCACCAGAGTTGGGACAACCCCCAGTGTCAGAATAGATTGTGCAAGGAAGGGATTGAGGGCAGCCCCTGCTGAGGACTTGGGGATTCTGATGGATGAGAGGCTGGATGTGCTATGGCCGTGTGAACTTGCAGCCCAGAGAGCAAATCACATCCTGGGCTGCAGCGAGAGCAGCGCCAGCAGCAGGGTGAGGGGGGGGATTCTGCCCTTCTGCTCTGCTCTGCTCTGGTGAGACCCCAGCTGGGGTACCACATCCAGCCTTGGGGCCCTCAGCACAGGAAAGACAGGGACCCGTTGGAGCAGGTCCAGAGGACAGCTGCAAAGGTGATTGGAGGGATGTAGCACCTCTCCCATGAGGGAAGGCTGAGAGAGTTGGGGTTGTTCATGACAGAGAAGAGAAAGCTCTGGGGAGACCTCATTACAACCTTTCAGTACATAAAGGGGGCTTAAAAGAAGTATGGGGATAAACTTAATAGGGCCTGCTGTGATAGGACAAGGGGGAATGATTTTAAATTAAAAGGATTGATTTAGACTAGATATGAGGAAGAAGTTTTTCAACAAGGGTGGTAAAACACGAATGGGTTGACAAGAGAGGTTGTGGATGCCCCATCTCTGGAAATACTCAGTCAGATTGGATGGGGCTCTGAGCAACCTGATCTAGTGGAAGATGTCCCTGCTCACTTCAGGGAGGTGGGACTAGATGACCTTTAGAGATCATCTAGAGGACCTTCCAATCCATACTATTTTATGGTTCTGCGATTCTAAATGGTGTCTTCAGTGTTTGAAAAATACACATTCAGCAGTGTCTTTCACCTCTGATGTTTCAGCCTGACTTCCGGATTGCTGCGACAGGAGTTGTGCTGGATTTAGATAAATCCATAACTATTGTAAAGAAATTAAAGCTAACTGGTTTTCCATTCAAAATTTTTAAGAACACGTGTTTTATTAAGGTAAGTTTGTAGGTATGTATACTGTGAAACCAGATGTACTGATGTTAGGAAGGAATGCAACCTGGGATTGTCTTTCCTGAGGTAGTAGTTCTCAGTTATTGTTGAATGCTGTTCTGGATCTCAGGAGCTGCTTGTGGTTTTTTGAGCTCCTTTCCATGTAATCTCTAAAGGTACTGATTATTAGCCAAGGAATATGAATGATTCTTAACCAGACAAAAATTCTGGAACAGTCTCCTGGTTCACATTCAATGTGATTTATTTTCCTTCCCACCGCCTGCTTCCTTCCTAAAACCCACTGATTAGCAGTGGCAGACACTTTGGAGATGTAAACCTGTGACTGGTAGGTATCAGTTTGATCCTACTAAATTTCAGCTCTGGAGTCAAAGGAGACTTCTAGCAGTGCTTAAGACTTCTCAGTTACAGTTACAGAAGTGTTTGGGGTGGGAAGTGTTGCAGAAGTGAATGTTCACTGCCCTTCCCGCTGTGCTTAGCTGGGCTTTCAGGCTCAGGGAGAGGTTAGGTTATTCTGCATTTGGGGCAACAAGCAGCTAAGCAGTGATCCCAGCAGTGAAGCATTCAAGTATTTGCACTAGGCAGATTTTTTTCTTCCTTTCTTGTGATATATGAAAGAAGCACTGACCTTGCAGAACTGTACTGTATTAGAATCTCAGAGCTAGCAACTTAAGGTAGCTTGCTTGTTTTTTAAGGTATCCTGTTCCCACAAATAACTCTAAAGGAGAACTGTAAAGCTGCTGTAGATATGTTCTGGTTTGGAATTTTAAATATATGTATTTAATGCTTAGAAACCTTGCTTGTGATATATGACTAAGTAGATTGCTTTCGGTAGCTCACCTAAAATCAGCTCAGTGGGTTTTTGGTGTGGTCAGCACTCTTAGTCTATAGACAATGCTATGCTCCTCTTGTTTCTTTATAAGATATGCTTGTGGGAATTATGTTTTTGTGGCCTACATGGGTCACAAAGAGAGACTTAGCATCTTGAATGATTGTGGGTAATTCACATTTTCAGGGAATGTTTAACTCTCAGTTGGAAGTGGCTAAGTTCGAAGGTGCAGCTATCCGCAGTGTGAGTGGTATCCGAGGACAGATCAAAAAGGCCCTCCGAACTCCCGTGGGTGCTTTCAGAGCAACATTTGAAGACAAGTTGCTGATGAGTGGTAAGTTGCACTTTCCATGTAAGTTATCACACAACTTTCATCCTTCTTCACAGATTGCAAAGCCGTGTCTCAGAATTCTGGGATCTGATAATTGAGATGTGAATTCTTAGAGTAAGAAATACCTTGTGAGATGTAGAGTGAAATGAAAAAGAAGTACATTTTATGTTAGATTTCTTTCAGTTATACTCAGAAGTCATATAGTATGCAGATGAAAAGGCTCAAGTTGAAGACATATATCTTCAAGTATTTTAATGCTTTTCACAGCCTGGTTTTAGTGTTTTACACAGCCTTTCTCCTTGAACATGATGAATTGAATTTAGTGGTACAAGTGCTAGAAGAACACTTTTCTGAGAAATCCAAGGACTGGCATTGTAACTCCAGTTACTCCAGTTAAAAAAGTTAACTTTTTTCTGTAGCCTTTTGGGGAAATTATGCAGAGGGTAGTTATCTCCTGTGTTTGCTGAATGTCACTGTGATGTTGAGAATATGAGTTTATACTTATTTAGATTTATATGACCTGTTTTCCTCAACACACCAAAATCACGGCTAGTGCAAAATAAAAGCAAGTTAGTTCTTTTTTGAAAATGGGCAAAGGAAAATAGAATTGGTTTTGTCAGTAATTATACAGGCACATGTACATATATGAATTCTCTTGCTTGTTCTTGAATATGAATGATGAACAGGATGGTATTCAGCTGCCTGCTCTTCAGGAATGTGTGCTGTTCATGCCTTTATGGGGCTTTGCATTGCTTTTACCAGAAGTTGAAGACATTTGGTCTATATACCAAACACAATGCTAGCATGTGGTGTAGTGTCTGTTCTGTTCAGGCAGTCTTTGCTTGGAATGTGGATGCGATGAACTCTTGTTTTAGAATCAAGTAACGTTCCCTTTTCTTTCAGATATTGTTTTTGTGAGGACTTGGTATCCTGTTTCTATCCCAGCGTTTTACAACCCTGTAACATCCTTGCTGAAACCAGCAGGTGAGAAAGATAGTTGGAGTGGAATGAAGACAACAGGCCAGCTGAGGTATGAGCAGGGCATCAAACTGAAACAAAACAAGGATTCTCTCTACAAGGTATATTTCTCTTTTGTTTTGTTTTGTTTTTAAAAACCAGTCAAATTTGCAGTGTGTCTCAGACCTGTGCAAATGGAGAGCAGTATAAATACGTGTTCATACACATGCATGTATGACTTCAAATTTTTATCCACAAGGCACAGTCCTGGCATGAGATAGGAATAAAGCAGCTGAGAGCAGATTGTTGTGGGTCAGTTAAAGTTTATAAAGTAATCTGCAGGGTAGAAGTCTTCTCCAGAAACTTACTGAGACTTCTGTTGTTTCAGAAACTGGGGTGAACATACCATTTACAGTTCAGTCCAGGGATGTCAGAGAATGTTGGTTTTTTGACTTTTGGTTTGTGTTTTTTGTGGTTCGTTTGGTTTGGGGTTTATTTTGAGGGGTGTGTCTTTCTTTTTTGGTTTGTGGTGTTCTGTGTGTTTTTTCCCATTGAAAGATGAAAAATTAAATAAAAGCTTTTTAAGATCATGAGTCTTATATATGTTTTATCTTCATTCTTCAGCCTATTGTGAGGGAGAAGAGGCATTTCAATAAGCTCCACATTCCTAAAGCACTGCAGAAGGCTCTGCCTTTTAAGAACAAGCCTAAGAATCTTGAGAAGAAAGGCAAGACTCCAAAAGACCAGTGGAGACCTGCTGTTATCAGGGAGCCTCATGAAAAGAAGGTAATTATCACTTACTCTGAAACAAGGACTCCTGAAGGGTAAATGTGTTGTTTAAAGCTTTTCTAACTATTGTTTTGGCACTTGGATCTACTGCTAAGGCTAAAGATATATATGTTCCTAGTGAAAAATGATCACTTGCAATTTGTTTTGTTCCTGTTTGGCACACAGTATGTATATGGAGCTGTCATTGAGTGAATGGTGTCTATTTTTTAGACTAGTAGGTCACCTGAAGCCTAAATACGACTTTTGTCCTTGTCACAGCACTTGCAAGGTATTTCACTTGGATTTAGTGCTCTCATATTATGGGTGACTTAAATTGGCAGCTGCAGTTTTTTATTTGACTTGTCATTGCCATGCATTATTAACACAGGATTCGAAGCAAGTACTCTGCTTCCAAAATTGAGAATTAGAGTGCTTGCAGAGGCAAGAAGATCCAAACTGCAGTTTAAGTGTTCTATAGTAGCAATTAGGCATAGCCTTTTAAAAGCTATCTAACCAAAATCAGAGTTCACAAAAATTAAAGCTTTGATTAACTTCCTAACAGGATAAATAATTAAACCATTTTAGAAATTGGGTAACAGGCGTAGAGATAATTAGGGACTTGCCTTGAATCTCTGATTCATTATGTGTGTCTCTGCTGAGGTTAAACTGTTTCTTGCTCACCAAAACTAAGCTGCATTATATTGATTATCTATTTTCTGTTTTAGATATCAGCCCTACTCAGTGCATTGAGTACAGTGAATAATTACAAGATAAAGAAAGCCAAAGTAAAACATCGGGAACAGCTTAAAGAATATCTCAAAGTTAAGCAGAAGGAGGATGAACAGAAATTCAAGAGGCAAAAGGAGGCTAAGAAAAAAGTCTATCGCATACTGGGACAAAGAGAGAAAAAGAGGCAGAAGTCAAGCTTGAAAGGATCTAGTAAAGGAGAGAAGAGTATGTAAAATTTCATCAGATTTCAGGCCAAAGGAGGAAATAGGGTAGCTGTGCAATTTTTCTCTTGAAGAAACAAAAAGGCCTTGGACTACACCAGATGTGCTTTCAAGAGAAGAAAGAAATGCAAATATGACCTTATTCACACTCTTGAATACATTTGGTAATGTATATAAATAAGATGTAGAAGTATGAATTTTGGATTCTATACAGGAGTATTCTGGAGGACTTTGTATTTCAGCATATTTCTATGCATACTGCATATTCTATCTAGCCAATAAAGTATTTTAATGTCAATTACAGAATATTGTTTGTGTTTTGTCTTAATGGACTTCGGTGGAAGAAAACTCCTCTGAATATCTCTAAATATGTTCCTTACTTTGAGCTATTACCTAAATTTTGCCCTTGGCAAATCTTTTATTAAAAGGTGTGAAGATCAACTGTTACTGGGTGGGAGTTTTGGAAATGCTTTATCTTTGATCAGAGTAGCTCACTCCTGTGCTTAGATCATCTGCCCTTGCATGAAAGTATCTCAGTTTTTTCCACTTCTCACTAGGTTATTTAGCAGATCTTCAGAATAGTGTTGCATCCAGGTCTTGTGCTACTTGGCCAGTTTTGGCACCCTGAGACTGTCAGTGGATCCCTCACTGACTGCAGCTTTCTGAGCAAACAGTATCATACCTTTCCCAAATGTGTATGTGTGTAGCTACTCTGTGATTTTCTGTGGGGTAAACACCAACAGGGTAACTTGCTTCCTTTGGGAACATCTTCCTGTGTCCAGCCAGCTTGGTTTCATGGTACATTGTTAGGCTTAAGATGAATGGAGAGAAGAGGGGGTAAATGGTTTCAATCCTGTTAAATTAACTGAGATTTGAAGTCTTTCTCTGCATGACAGAAGGCTTTGAACAATCATTCTGTTGGAAGAGCAGAAGAATTTATTTTTTATGCCATATAGGGCATCAAGTAGTTACTATGATATACCTGTTTTTAATACTTCATCCTCAAACAGGCGGTGGGGTAGATAATATCAGTAATTTCTTGGTCTCCTTCCTGAATTAGTTTACTCTTTGTCATCAAGCTGAAATTCATTATTATTACACTGTAGTAATATTTGCTATCTCAGATGTGAGATCCCATGTGGGATCAGGCTACCTCACACAAAAGCCTTTGGTTGAATGGGTCTGTAGGATTTTTTTTTTTTTTTAAACATTTAGTATTTTGGGATTTTCTTAATTAATCTCATAATGTTCTGTTTACTGATACTGAAATTCTAATGCATCCATCTTTGTCTATATGATATTAGGCTGACACCTGACTCAAATTAATTTGTCAGTAATTTTTTTTCCCCCTGTGAGATTCAGATGAGGTCACATGAATGTGAAAACATGATTTATGTTTGAATAATTGAAGAGTCTCTGCTGAATAGACAACTGCTGCCTTCAGAGATTTGCAACAAAATTGTTGGCATTTTGCCCCACAGAATGGTACAGGATGGTTTGCCTTGACTTTATTTCTGCATGGTTGTTTCTGCCTCTGTCCAGCTGTACTAGGCTGGGTCTAATCTAAGCCATCACAGAAGTGCTTCCTACTAACCTTATTTTTATGCTGTTGTGAGTGAACTTCCAGCTGAAGTGCTGTTGTTTGCATCTTGCATGCATTCACGTGTGACAAGCGGTTTTTTGAGTGCCTGGGAAGTTACCACTGCGACAATTGACTTTAGGTTTTCACGTTTGCTATTGTATGTAATGAAAAATAACTTAGATCTGGTTTATCCATAATAGCTCTGCCAGAGACAAAAATGGAGGACTTCAGTCTTCTTTTCATTGTGGAGAGACTGAGTGTGAAAATGTTTCACCTGGGAAGATGGGACAAGATACTTGTTTTGGATTATACTTTTTGGTTTTGTTTTTTTTTTTTTTTTTCCTGTTTAGGTAGCCTTCTTCAACGGGACAGAAAATGTAAATCTACCAGACTTTTTTAAAATGAAGAAAAGTTTAATAAGCAGTGGGTTGTAGACGGGAGCTGGTGTGTGTTGTGAGCCCTGCCGAGAGAAAGACAGTGGCACAGGGAACCGGCTCAGGGCCTGCATCTGCCAGCCGCTCCTGCTCCCCGATTTACAGCACTGCAGGGAAGGCTCCAGCGCCAGGGAGCCCTGCACGACAAGGAGGCTGGAATTTCTGTCAGCCTGCAAAGAGCTACAGCCCCTGCATGGCTGGCAGAGATGTTAATGCTGCTTTTGAGGAGAACTTTCACAGACCTACTAACAAAAGTACTTGGATTTTGTCCCCAAACACTAAATAAATTTTAGTTTAGTAGTAACAGCAATCTCTCACAGTGCTTTTAGCCTGGTTTTAGCATGGACTGTTTCAGCTGTGCCCTGGCCCCACATCCCTCACCACAGCCTCCAAGTAAAACTGCCCTAGGAAAACAAACAATATTTACTGCTCCTCCTCAGCTGCTAAAACAGCCTGGGTTATCAGAGGGAATCGCTGGCAGCAGTCCTGGGCTGGCAGGTGGTGGAACGAGGGGCTGAACTGTTCTTATCTTGGATAAGCCCAGTCAGCGCTGTGGGAGGTGCAAATAATTAGCAGTTGTGTTCGTGATTAAGCCTGAGGCAAATATGAAAAACTGTAACAAAAGCAAAGTCGTTTGTACAATGATTTCCATGCTAAAAAAAGTAATGTGCTGGTAGAAGGTGCCATACAGGTCATCCAGGCAGGGTGATACAAAATGAACTGTACGCCAAAGTATTTCGCATGGAAGTGTATCCTGACTAATTGCATGTGAGCAGGGGGATTTCAACAACAACAGTTCACCCTGTGAGGCTGCAGAAATGTGTAACTCGGAAGAGAAACTGAAATTGCAAAGAAATAGGCATTGGAATTAAAAATAGATAGAGATGTGAGGGGTCGATTGGCAGCCAGGAGGGCAGTTGTGTTGCTGATGTTACCCATGGAGCTATTTGTGGAAGTGGTTAGCAAAAGCTAATGCCAGGTGAAGGGCAGCTGAGAGCTCACTTTTAAATGAAACCTTTCCCAGGAAGCATAAAGCTAGATGAAGACCATCTTCTCTTTTGGGCTATCTACCTAGATTCACTTTACCAGGCCTCATTCCCCTAACTAACGCTTAGTGTTGTTTCAGTCTGATTTCGGGCTGGAATTGGTGATACTCCTGCTGGAGCAGATGTAACCTCCTGCCCTGTCCAAGAGGCTGGGTTGTGGAACAAGTATCTGGCAAATACCCACTCCAGCAGTTTGCAATGTGTCTGTCAGGCATCCCCCTCGCCTGGCTCCAGTTGCTCACCCTCCACATTGTCAGGTCACCTTGTTCTTCAGCTGTGGCAGAAAACCCCTCTGACTGACTGAAGAAGTGATATAAAATGCATGTGGAGGTAACTGTGTAGCTATTGGCAGAGGTAGAAATCATACCAGGGCTAACCAGCTTTGAGAGAATTATTTTATACTGCTTGCTATTTTTAAATGGAATTGCATCTTTGTAATGGTTTGCAAATAAAAACTCTATTTGCATTGTATTTCAAACTAAGTTAATGTGATATTGTGCCATAGCCATTGGATCCAATTGATATAATTAAAATAAATATGTTAGACTGTCAAAATACTTATGTGCTGTATTTAATGCTCAGCATTGCTTGCATATACAAACCTAAGGCCAGACTCCATCACTCCAACTAGGCTGTGTCTATGCAGGGTGATGCAGCTCAATACAGAGATCCTGGTTTTTTCACAACCACTGTGGGCGTACAGCTCTAAGTGAATTCATTGACATCTGCACATGTGTGCATTCCTGCTTCACATCAGAACTGTATTTTGTTCCTGGCCACCAAAAGAGTCTCAGGGTGTTTAGCACTGGCACAAACTAATGCAATTACACATATCAGATACTGGTTTCTCTGCAACCAATTCTAAACAGTGTCCTTGTAGTAACTTTAAAGGTCACTGTTGATGGGGTCTCACATTCGCAAACACCAAGCTTAATTTGTTGTCTATTTTGATGTATTGTCCTGAAGTTATTGGGTTTTGAGAACATAGAATCTATTAAGAAGCTTAATAGAGCAGCTCATTCCAATTATAAGAAATGTATTGGTGGAGAAAATGGAAATGCATGGAAGATCAATGTATTAAGTAGTTGCCTGAATGGAGGAAATAGAGGAAATAGATGAAAATTAACTCTCTTTAGTACAAAAAAAGATACGTGCTTCTCTACAGTACTAAAAATGTTGGGTTGCTTATATTGTAGGGGATGATAAAGCATTTCTATGCTTACTGTATAAAATCAGGTAAAGAGCTATCCACAACTTTTTCCTTCATTCATTTCTTTTTCCCAAGATGTTGCTGGGTGTAGTTGAATTTGTTTTGTCTTCACTTTATTTTTTTCCCCCCTTCTGGGTTATATTTTCCTCTTTTGGAGGTTCTTAAATTCCTACCCTGGAAGACTGTTGTGTTGAAAAGTTATTTGGCAGCAAGATAGCTTAGCAGTGAACCCAAGATGGGTCATCTGTGACGATGCAGTCTGGAGCAACTGGCTCTTTGGCTTTGAATTTCTGTTGCTAAATGCAAGGTTTCCTGAGTGAAAAATCAGGGTTTCAGAGTATGGCCTAAGGATGTGGGCATTTGGATCGTGATCCCAAGCGAATGCTGCCAGTTTCCTTTATCAGTGGTGTCTAAGGAAAGAAAACAGGGAAGGTACTTTTGACTTGGATCAATTCTCTGCTCCAGTTTGCCATGTAGCAGTTTGGTGTGTCATCTGCTTTGGCAGAAACTCATGGGGCGGCAGAGGAGGGGGAAAAGTCTTGAGCCAGTTTTTGCTTTTCCTACCTTTTCTGCTGTAGCTCCTCCTGCTCAGCTCAGTCACCACTGAAATATGCTTGAAATATGTTTGAAAAATGCTATTGTAATTATTTTTCATTTATTCTTAAGGGCAGGTTTCATAGGAGCTATGAAACAAACCTATGATCCATAGAAATACAATATTAAAAGCTAGTTGAATTATTTACAGTGTCATCCATTTACTAATTTCACCTTTTGTGGTATAAACAGGTTGCCATTTAAGCCTCATTTTGAACTACCTGTGGATAATATCTGTGAAGGCGTTCCCAAGTTTTTTTAACTAGTAGAAGACTGTAGCCTGAATGTAAGCAAAACTAGGTAAAGACTGGCTTACTCAAAAGTTAACTCAAACACAAATTGTGTATTTGCAGTAGGTTTTAATTTGAACTGCCTGAACAAATATTTGTCTTGTTTTCCCATGAGAGGGAAGGTCAGTGTGAGCTGGAGACAGAAGTCCCACCACCATGTTGTGGGAAAGAGATAAGAGTGATCAAAACCCCTTTACTCTGCATTGCTCCTTCCAAAGGAATGGGGAAAGGAGTAAAACCACTGTGTTGGAGATGAAGCAGGCTAGGAAGTGGATGTATTATAGCTGGGACTGAACTGAAACATGCTCATATTTTCCCTCTGGGGTTTGCACCAAACCTGGCATTTCAGTGCCTGAGTAAGAACAAGAGGTTTGGACCACAACAGGGTTAAATGATACAGCAAAGATAGGTTAAAATAACATTAGCTGTAGCTGAAAATCACTTCAGTCTCATGAGGCCTGCTAAGATTGTCTCAGATGTTCTCTTTCTCTGTTTTGGCTTATGATCATAAGTTCCTTGTTTTGGTTCTGCTTTTTTGTGTTTGTTGTTTTTTTTGAGTAACATATATCTGATGCCAAAGAAAAATTCTACTATGTTACAGGAATTCTCTTTAATGCTCAGATTTTCAGCATGTGTTTGTAGTGTTGTATGCTGCTTCAAAAATTATCAGGAGAGGCTGCAAATCTTACAAGACTGCATCCTGTTAAAGATTCAGAGGTCTTTGGGTCATATGATACTTTCTGGGGCACATTGTTCATTACAGACAGTAACAACACAGGGAACAAGATGGATTATTGAGGATCTTGACCGAAGATTCTGTAATCTGAGACTGGTCATAGCTTGAAAAGAAAGATAGAGATCTTTATTCCTAAAATAATACACCCCTGACTTTTGATGGGATTTCTCATATGATTTAAATGAGAAACTCTTTCTTGGAAGAGGATTAATTTCCAGCCTACTGACAGGTGTGCATTTTAAAATTATTTTATACAATTTTTCCTGCTTGTTCTTCTGTTTCCAAGATTCATTGCTTAAGCAATTTTAAAAAATCTAATTGTCAAAAAGTTATTTATCCCAGTGCCATATAAAGCATTTTCATTCACTTGGATTTAAAAAAAGTATTTTTACAAAGTTCATTACAAAAAGCTCTTCAGGAAACAAACAGATCGTGTGTTCAGTCCTCCTCCCCCCATGATGCTCCATCTGTCTGGACTGTATCTATTCTAGACACACAATAACCTTTGCTCACATCCAGGAAGGAACAGACTTTCAAAAATTATTCCCAGAGTTGAACTGGATGTGGTTTTGGCAGGTTTTCTACTCTACAAGGTGTCCTTTCTGGCAAAAATGTGGTAAAAACATATGTAAATGTGTCAGGAACATTCCAATAAAAATTTTGCTTTGCAGAATTCCATTTACAAAAGCTGGACACGGTATTACTATTGACCTTACTTGTGTTGTAGCTTTTGGTTGAGGGGGGCTGGTCCCTCAGGACAGGGTACCTGGTCTGTTTAGAGACCAGTAACATCTGCTAGGTCTATTATGCCTCTCGAGAGGTGGTCTCTGCAAACCCCACAAAACTCAGAGCTTGGCTTAAAAGGCATATTTCCATGACACAAAAATGTTTTCTACAGTTTCAGCACCAGTGTTAATGAAGGCACAGCAAACACCTGGGAATTCCACCACTGAGTTTTGCCTTGCCCTGGCTGGGGGAGTGTAAAACTGTTTCCACCTGTGGCCGTTTGATTGGCTGCTCAGTAGATGAGAGCTCTCCTCCCACCTGTGCTGCAGAGGTGGTGCCTGGTCTGGTGAGGCCATAACAGGGTCTGGCGAGGCCATAACTGTCCCATCACATTACACAGCCTCATCCCTGCTCTGCCTGTGCCACCTTGTCTTCTGCTTGGACAGTTTTGACTCAGCTGTAACCTGAGGGTTGTAAAGCAGATGCTGCAATAGCCCTGAGTATGCCAGAAGCTTCACCACACACAACCAGCATTCAGGCTGTTAGTCTGATAGTGCTGGGACTCAGACATGAAAATGTACAGGATAGACTTGTGTAGGTGGGTTGAATGTGTTTTTTTTTTAATCTTTCTGGTGGATAACTTGCTGTTTATACTCCCAGTGTAACTTCTTTTCAATTCTAGCTGTCCCCAAAATATGGGAAAACTCTATGAAGAGTTCAGCAGGAAATTAATTGCTTCCCTACCCACAGAAGCAGAAGTCTGGAGCTGTCTGTCTCTGACCATCATTCCTGATTCTTGTTATCAATTCTGCCTGAGATACTAATGAGTCCTGTAGGGTTTTTATACTGCACAAGGGAATGCCCATGTTTTTGGGGGAAAAAGAGAGAGGAGGGCTGATGGCCCGACCTCAGAGAATCATTGCTGCTTTGGAAGAGAAAGTCAAAGTACCTACTTTTCTCTCAGGAACTGGGTTTTAATTCTGTTATTGGCACCTTTGCTCGTGGTTGAGTGTTCCTTTCTGTAAGCCTGATGAGGGTGGGTATCTGCAGGCACAAACCTGCGTTGTCACGACTCTGCTTCGCCTCACTTGCACTCACAGCACGGGGCTGTGGGGCAGGAGGGGCTGCTCAGCTCTGGCACCGCAGGCAGAAGGTGATGAGGACAAGGCACAGAGATGCACTGTGCTACGTGCCTGCTGCCACATCTCTTGTGAAGCTTTATGCATTTTTGCGAAATGCTTTAGGAGCTGTGGATGAGAGCTCGTCACTGTTGGAAGGACAGCATGAAGGCCATCAGTGACCTACAAGTGGCATTGCCAAATTTTAACAGCAGGTGTAGAAAAGCATGAATCTTTGGGCAGTGCAGGCAAGTCTTGTCCTAAGCTGAAGCAATTCTAAATTCAGATATTTGAAGGTCCCATGGTACTTTATAAATCCTGTAGAGCAGTCTCCAAGATCTGGAAGCTCTGTCTCCTCTTGCTTTGAAGCCAAGAACACTTAGAGCTAATTCTCTCTTCTTTGCCCTTGCCATTGACCTCATTTATGGAGATGAAAGAAGGAAAAACAATTAGCTCACTGGGAAATTCTATTATGTGGAAGAGAGGTGGATGTTTGATCAATACTCTTGGGTTATGGTCTCAGCTGGAAGGGCAGATTTTTGTCTCCCAGATGGAGTGATGCCTGTTAGTCCCTGAGGCTTGCAAGTGGGAAAGATAGCAATCCTTCTGGAAAACTAAAAGATGCCACTTTCGTCTTCTCAATAAATTAACTGTAATATCTATTGGACATAATTCATCCTGTTGTTGTTGGGGTAAAAGGGCTCAGTAGGGAAACGTGCCTTTCATTCCACTGTGCCTAATGGTGTGAAGCAGAACTCACCCCAGCCTCTTGCTCTCCCAGCTCAGAAATGATTTCTCATTGACTTTCACAATATCAGTGACTTACTCCATTCCAACCTGTAGGACATTCTCTGAGCTCCTCCCTTACTGTCTCACCTTGCTGACACAACTGGGGCCCTGGGCATCACCCATGCTGTGGGCTGGCATGTGCACACAGCGTGTCCCACTGAGGGCAGCCTGTGCCCCGGGCTTCGGCTGGCACTCCAAAGCAGCCTCTCTGCTACACTGGGGCAGGTGAAGCAGATCTGGCTGCTCTTACATGTTAATACTCTCACTGAAACAAGTTAGCATATATCAGGTGAGGAAAGGATAAGTGGGCTTTTGCCTTTGAAGCTACTCTTGAATGATTTGAATCAGTGGTTTTTTTCCCAACCACTGCAGAAAAGTATTAATTTATCTCATTTAGGGTTTGTTATTTTGAAAAGACAGAGATGTCAATAGCTGTGAGCTCAAGGTTTAATTTCCAGCAAGAGAGCTGTTGAGAAGCTTTAGTAATGTATGGCTAATTTGTTGTAAAGTTAAAACCATAAACTAGCACTGTTAATGGGAATCCTTACACCTCTGCTAATGTCCTCCAACATACACATATTATTTTCATGCCATTGGTTGCCTTTTGGAATGGATAATTTGCCATAATGAGTAAAGCAATTAATCTACTGAGCCTCCTATTTTCCTTCCAACTATAGCTAATACGGAGAGTTGGTATATTTAGCATTTTTATTCTACATTCACTTTAACAGTCTCAATGGCTTTTACTCATGTAAGTGTAAGAAGCCTCTAAGCTACTCTGATAGCAGAGCTCATAAATTATCTGCTTTTGCCAAGGTGGGAAACAGAGCAATGGCAAGGCAAATGTCCTTTAGTGCTCCTGGTGCTGGATTTAGAACATTGTAGCTGTGAGTCACAAAGCAGTTATTCCATGTGTCTTTATCCTATAAGTGAAAATGTGGGATATTTTTTAAAAATAATAACTATAAACTTCATTTTTGTACATTTTATTCCAGTTCATGTATCTTTTTTCCCCCCAGTATACAACCAGGCCTTCCACCAATCTTTTAGCGGCTCAGTTGGTCAGAGCATGGTGCTCACAGTTCCAAGGTCTTGTGTTCAATCCCTGTATGGGCCATTCTCTTCAGAGAGTTTGACTCAGTGATCCTTGAGGGTCCTTTCCAACTTAGAATATTCTGTGACTCTGTGAAGTCACTCACTAGCTCTCCCGTTCTTGTTTTGCCCTGGGAGCTCAGCTGTAGCACCAGCACTGCACCTCCCCCAGGCAGGCTCTGTGTGCCCCTGGCAGTCCCTTTGCTCCCCTCCCCACTGGCCTGCTAGCAAGATCCCAGAAAGTTTGCTAGAGTTCTGTGGTCTAGCAGATGAGACACAGGCTTTTCTGGTTAAGGTGAGTGTTAACTGATCTGCTACACCTTGTTTTGCACGTGTTTCAGCATCAAATCTTCAGTGCTAGGTGGGTGGAGTTGGTTCATATAAAGGTTGAACACAGTCACAAAAGCTGCTGCACTTGGAAGAAGGTGGTGGAACCAGGTAAAAAGGAAGGATCTTTTGTACTACTGATTCTTTGGCATGGCTAGAAATCTCCTCAGAAGCCATGTAAGAAATGAAAATGACTTTCTAAGCCAAGTATGCTGTTGTTTTTATAAATTTTCTGTCAGTCCTGTTACTTGCTGCATGCAATGCAAAGGGCTGGCTGGGCTGGGCTGATGTTTTTTAGACTGTGCTGCTTTCTGAATGTTGTGTTCTGGCATGGGGTCCAGCTGCTTGTGTGTCCCTGAGGGTGGCAAAGGCTGGAGCACCAGGTACTATGTGCTGTGTCCTTGTGAGTGCTCCTAGAGAGGCCCTGGCCAAGGCTTGCAGTCTCTGCCAATCCTTCTTCAGCCCTCACTCCTGGAGTTTTTTGCTGTTAGTTTTAAAGAAGATAAATAGCACTACAGAGCTGCCTGTGTGCTGCAATAGTGGTGACTTACTCCTGCCAGAAGTGAGATTTCAGTGGGAAATCTGATCTGGATCCTGGTATGACTTCTCTCTGCTCGTCAGTGTAGATTAGGCATGTGACCTCTCCTGCCCTACAGTTGATTATTTCATTATTGTTTGGACTTACAAAATTATCTGTTGCTAAATATAGCAACAGCTCCTTCCCTGGTCGTTTCTGGACTAGGGGATTTGTTTGCTTACATTTAAGAAGTTCTGCTTCCTGCTCAGATGATACAGCACAAGATGCCCCCCACCCAGAAATAGCAGGGCTTTCTGAGGGGTGCTCTGGGCATGCTTCACTTCATGGTCTGGCCTCAGCTGTGACCAGGAAATGGGCATGAGCTGTTATCAAACTGGATCAGCAGGGGAGAAAAAGAGCTGGTCCATAAAGTTTTGGCAGCAAGGAGAAGCTGATTTGGGCAGAAGCATGCACACCACACCCTTCTGGAGTAGGGGTGCTCACTGTGGGTCCAGGAGGAGTACAGCTGTCTTCAGTGAGCACAATGGGCATGAGAAAGTAGTCCTGGTCATGAGGAGTGCAGTGATAGGATCACTGGTCAGTCAGCAGGCTGAGGTGGTGTACAGTTCTTACAATGCCGAGATGCAAATAAAGGTCTGGCGGAGCTGAGCAGCCTTTCTGCAAGGCTGTTTCTTGGAAGTGTGGGTGACCTTGGAAACAGAAGGGCCCTCCCTCCAAGAGGGCTGCTCAGAAAGCCTTGCAGTACTGCAGAAGAGGCATTTTGCAATGCACCAGGTGGTGGGGACCAGCACAGGCTGGGATCAGTGCAATCTGGAATACCAGGTGGCATGCTGAAGCCTGGTGCCAGCACAGGCTTGCTATCATTCTCATCATATAATTCATTGGTGATCTTGCTAATTTGAAATCTGATCTGTGTTTTGTATTGACTTAAATATCTTCTGCCAAATGAGTGGTAGTGTGAAAATCTAGCATTAATTGTTTGTCAAGACACAGCTGAAGAAACAGTCGAAGTGAGTATGACTCACTTGAAAGAAGTGTTTTTCACCTCTATTTCCCCTCTTCTTTCCACCACGTTCACCTCATCTCCCTTGTCTTTGCAGAGCAATGCTTTCTTTAGGGAAAAACACCGGGGCTTTGGCATTGAGAACTCTGCAAAGGTACTGCTCAGGCTGCTGGAGCTACTGAAATACTCTGAGTAGCAGATGACAGGTTTTCTGTCACTGCTGCATTTCTGGTGCTCTGGATCTTTTTCTGGATGTCTACAGTGGCATTTCACAGTGGAGTGAGATTCAGTGACCTTTTGCCGGATCATCGGCATGGGGTTTATTCTCGCTTTTCTCTCAGCTGTGAAGCAAATGCTGCTGGCACAGTTGGCAGGTAAGACTGCACTGCAGATGAATCTGATGTGATGGGACTGCTGCAGTCTGGAGGGATGAATGTGTGACAGTCTCTAAAGCCAGGTAACTTCTCAAGTCTTGATTGTGATATGGTGAAACGAGGTGAAATATTTTGGAGTGCTTAATTTAAATAGGTGATGTATTGTGCCTTCTCCTTGCTACTGCATCTTGTATCTATTTCAAGGGAAAAGAAATAGCTTTAAAAATGTGGGTCTGTCTATGGCAGAAAGTAGCACTGAATAGAAACAGTGTGAAGAAAACAGTCGTGTTTGCAAGCTGTCAGAGAAACTTGCCTCTGATTGATCTTCCGGGTTAGCAGAATGTGACAACCTATAGCAACAAAAGTGAACAAGCATGGGATAAAATACAAGGTCTGCTTAAAAATTTATTAAGTTGAACTCCAAAACCTCAGGAGGGTATTTATGTTGGGATTTTTCTTTTTTCTTAGCAGTGTTTCTAAACAATCTGGAGTGAATTAGACCCCTACAATTGGAAATTTAATTTGGGGTCATCTTTAAATGAACTCTAAAAGCATTAGACTCTGCTTGGCCAGGATCTCTGCTTTGGGCCTAAGCCCAGCATGTCATCTCCAAATCAATTCCAAGGTCCCTTTCCAGCCCAAGCTACTATTGATTATTTCTCTTTCCTTTTAACAAAAAGTCATCTCTGCGGTGATCACATTATACATCTTCGTCAGTAAATCAGTAAAGGCAATTTCAGACCGAAGGAAGCTGCTGCTTGAGGAAGCACTGTGGCTTATCTCTGGCAGCAGTGCAGCAGCTGCTGTGTGTGCCTGGGCTGGCCACTGCTCCCGCAGCATGGCCACCTCTCGGGCTCACAAGCCTGCAGCTGCTCAGGAGTCGTGCAAAAAGGAGTATGTACACAGATTTTAGGTACCTGCCCTTCCCATCTCAAGTCTTGGAGACAGTTTTAGCTTTTGATTCATTTTGGAAGCGGAGTATAACCCTGTAGAGAGGGAGGTGCAACTTGGTGGGGTTTGCTTCTGACGGGCTGGTGCATATCAGAGGTGTTGGGGATGTGTTGTGTCACCTCTGTAGTGTCAGGCTGCAACACGTGGCAGGAGGTCTCACTCTTGACCCAGCTGTGTTGTATTTTGACAGAAGATAGGGAATACAGAAAGGTGCTATGATAAGGTTGGAAGAGTATTTGTGTTTGTGTAGTATGACTTTTTATAGGCTTAATTCAGACTTTTTAAGCAACGATTTTGTTTTGGGTTTTTTTCAGGTGAAAATACTCTTTTTTAGTAGAAGCTGTCATGGGAATCCCATGGAAAATAACTGTAAATAAGGGACTGATGTGTATGTAGTTTGTGTCAAGGCACATGAAATTAGAATAAGTCTCTTAAAATAAAGGCCAGGTGGCAATACAAGTCAGAGCAATGGTGCCATGTGTGCTACTAATTTTGTAAGTGCAGTTACCAATAATTACCACATCCCTAAATGACCATATTGTATTCAGTAGTGTCAGTAAGGTCAATTCACAGTCATAGGATGAAAGGGGACACTCCAATAGCTCTTAATGTGCATCAAGATGAGAAGATTGATATTGACAAGGTGACCTCAGCTCCGAAGGGGCAGTTTATTTTGAATGGCTGTAGTTTTCTTTTGCTTATGATTGACAACCTCAGTGGTATGACTGTTTTCTTTCTTTCTGTGGGTTTTTTCCTTGTCTTGAAAGAGCACCCCAGTTCATGTTAGTTATTTCATATAACACAGCTACAGTACATGTAAGTAAAGACCAGTAAGATTTTCTGCAGCAAGTTGCTGCACCCCAGTGCCCAATGTCCCCCAAGTGCCCTTTGATCGTTCTCTGGATGACCCCGGCTCTGTGTTAATGTCTGGCATTCAGTTCCGCAATTAAAATGTGTGGCCTGACATCAGTTCCGAATTTGTCTTTCCTTCAATTTTTCATGTCCACCCAATTCATTCTTTTGTCCTCTTAACCTTCTCTGTGTCAGATAACTGTGTGGTTTATCCTCCACTTGCCATCAGTGGAAAGTTTGCTGTAATTTATTTACAATTCCTCATCTTTTTCTACATTGAGTTTTGTACTGAAAAGGAATTTAATTGGTATTCTGTAAAATTTAGAGCCATCAACACTTCTATTTACTCCATAACTTTTTTTTCCCCCCAAATAAAGTGATTAAAAAGTTTTGCTGTACACTTTTTGGAGGAAGAACTGCATATTCTTCTTCTTTGCCTGCAGAACACCTGGGTACATGCAAATTTGTAAACTTAGTTAGGTAAATGCAGGCCCTGAAGACCTCTCTGATTATATTGGGCAATAAAAACTCAGGCTTAGTGAGCACTGTTGCTATCAGTAGAATGAGAAAGCATTTTTCGTAAACACGTTGAATATCTCCGGGATTTGACTGTTTGACAGTATTGGCTATGGAAGGAGGTTATGCTGTTATTGCTTGAGTGATCAATGCAACTGTTCTGAGACATGTGGAGGAGAAAAAGAGGTTATGAAGTGTAGCAAACTTGTGAGAAAACATGACTTTCAGTAGAGGGCTCTTCAACCTCAGCTTCCTTGAAGGTTAAGATTACTTATATTGCATTTCTTCCTGCAGAATATGGTGCTGCAACTGTAGAAAATGCTGTGCACTGAATAAAATAAATTGTACAAACAGATGGGTACGTCCCCCCACCTCCCCAAGCCTCTTAGTTTGGCATAATACAGTGTAAGATATTTGTAAAACAGACAAAAAGGAAATACTCATCCTTGATGTTTACAATATATGATGCAGCTCAGAGGCAATTCCTGGTGCAGAATTTGCTGCATTTGCCTTAGGTAAATGGATGGCAAAGGGATGCTTGTGAGGAGAAAAATCTAGAATTATGGGGCCAGGAGCAGTTACTGTTCTCAGAGATGTCAAAGGTGAGGAGATGACTTGGCAGTCCTGGAGATGTGAGAGCAGGCAGACAGACTTTGAGTATCTGGGGTTTTCTGCTCTCTTCTTTATCTGGTGGCGGTCCCCCTTCCCCCACCAAAACTCTGGTGATCCCTGAGCAGCAGCGTGGGGTGGTTGTTGCTTCTTGCCTGAGTGTTGAGGCAGGAATGATGCCTGATGTGGTACGTAAAGCATGTGAAAGCTATGGCTTATTTTTGTTCTTCCATCAGTATGCATGTTGCATTTCAGCTGTGTGTCCAAGTCCATGGATATTTGGAGTGAATATTGTTACTAATAAATAGCAGGCAAATGTAACTCTGCTGTCTCGGTATAAAATAATACTGTTACTTTTTTTTCAATATCCAGGGAATACTTTGCTTTTAAGACAGAAAGAAGGAGGTACTTTTTAAACTAACTTTTGCTGTCTTCTCTGACTTCCTGTTAGTCAAATAATGGGGGCAAAAAAAGGAAGCAAAACTTAACGAAGGAAAAAATATACTTTGACTAACTTTTAAAAAATAAGTTCATAAACTGTGCATTTGTAATAAGTTTACAGTGATTGTTTTTCCTCAGATATTAAGATTTATTCTCCCTAGAGTGCAATAAATTGGAGGTGGAAACAGGCCAGCCTGCGCTCATTTGTTGCCTCTTGGGAAATGGCGTTTGCAGAGCGATTGCTGGCCTGGAGACTCAGCTCCTGAATGGGTTAGGAAGTGTGAGAGCAGAGCCAAGTCAGGGACTCCAGAGTGAGCCAGCTGCCCAGGAGAGTGGAAGAGAGGTGTTTTTTGTCAAATACCTGGGGAAATAGCTCTGACTTCAGTGATTGGTTTTGGCTGAGCAGCTTGACATTGCTGAGCCCCATCATGCTATGTGCTACCTCTGTTTAAGGAACTATTTGTATTTAGATGAGCAGTAAAAGTTTGCTAAAATATTTTTTTTAACAGATGACTTGTATAAACAATTTTTTTTACCTCAACACCATTAATTGTCTCTGTTGCAGCTTTTTTTCCCCATGCAGCTGCATGGAAGCAGTTTGCTTCCATGTGTTCCCATCTTCAGAGACCTCCTGTTCTGTTCTCTGGCTTCTGAGCAATGCTCTCGTTAAGCATCTGGACTTGCTTAGGGAGTCTCTTTCTGTGTAACAGACTGAAAGCCTCGACTGGTTTTACATATTGCCTAGAAAAATCTTGAGAGCTGGATTACAGCAGGTTTATTACTGATTGTTACTTTGCCAGACTTTTGTGCAAACTGTTTGAAATCCTCTCTCTCTCTTCCTAAATTATCTCCATTACATGTTAGCACAAATATATGTGATAGAGCTAAAATCCATGGCGTGCTACAGGACACAATATTAGGTGCTTTTTTATGATGCTGGTGATAACAGATAATTTCTGTTAAATAAAAGGTGTTTACCCTTAGCAGTATTTCATTAATGAAAAGAAATGAAGATGTCAGACCTCCTCTTCTGTTAGGAAGTCTTCTGTTGAAGTGCAAGAACAGGGCTCCTCGAGGAGAAGGGCCTGTATTTTTAAGAGCAGTAGTTCAGTAATTGCTACAGTCTTACTGTAATCCCAGACTGCTTTCTTGGTCTGAGGACAGAGAGGAGGAGTGCTATGACAAGGCAAGTGTGCCTTTTCTGCCTTCTGTATTAAGAAAGGGGGGAAATTTTGTTGATACATTTCAATTTTTTTTTTTCTTGAATTGGCAGCTGAAGATCCAAGTTTTTCCCCTGCTACCCTGCATCTGGGAGCAGTAACTCTCTGGTTACTAGATACATATATATATATATATATATATATGTATATATAGTAAGTAAGCGGTATTGGTTTGCTTATTGCAAACTGAACTGCACTGAACCCTGTAACTTCCTGACAGGATGCTGTTGACAGCAACAAGGACCCTTTAGAGGTCACTTACAAATACTGGTTTAAGCTCCTACACAGAAAAATTTAAACTAATTACCCTTGTGTTGAACAAACTGCTCTTTGCTGAGTAACATAATAAAGCGGTGCCTTATTGAAGGGAGGAAAGGACAGGACATCAGGAAGGAAATTGGGTTTATACACACTTAAGCAGACTATTTCTTCCCCCAGATACTGCTGTTATGGGACCTTTCCTTCTCTGGTGTCCAAGGAGGCATTGTTCAGTTGCTGCCTATCCTGCAGCAGGAGATACTGGCAGCCCAGGATGCCCAGAGGCTCCTCGGCTGCTGCTGCACATGGGTACTGCCTAGAGAGGTTAACTTCTGCTGCTCAGGCCTCAGCACAACTGCAGCTCTTGCTGGCAACAGACAGACTGTTATGGGTCTTTCTGTGGCTGCTGTTTCCTTGTCCTGTGATCCAGCCTTCCTCAAAGCAACAAGAGAAGTTAGGCTGGCTTCTTTCTGTGGGAAGTGTCTTGTCACCTGCTGGGCACTGGGAAGTAGATCTAGAAATACTCTTCACAGAGGTTTTATACTAGTAATTTGTGTTTTGACTGATATTTGAGCAGGTGCTTGAGCCAGGTGTTTTTATTCTCTAATGTATAAGTGAACACTGGTTTCATGCTTCACAAGTAAGCAAAACAAAGAGCAATAATAACCTCAGAATATCTACATGTCCAAGTGTGTCCCTGGTCAGTGGGATTAAAGTGCAACAAAGAGGTAATCTTTTTATTCTGTGCTCTGGGCAGGAATCTCATGGTATGAAATGACATATGGTAGAGGTGAAGAATGGTCAGAGGCAGGAAGGGCAGCTGAGCCTGGCTTTTGCCACAGGCAAACCCTTTGTTGTGGGGCTCTCCTGGCTGTGCCTGGCTTCCACCTGATGGTGTTTGCTTTCACTGCCTTTGGTCACTGTTCCAGGATGCTGTGTTTTACTGATTATGGTTCATTTTCCCATGTTACTGGAGAAGTAGTAGAGGTTTACATAATTATTGCAAATACTGCTGGAGTAATATGGGATTGGAGAATTTCCATTGTCTAGAACTTGCTGGTGTTACACTCGAGGTAGAAAAAAGCACACATGATCTGTCAGTTCTAGCATTTTCTTAATGTGTTTATTTTCTTATTGGGGTTTAACCTTACTGGCTTTCTAGAAAAGACTGATTTCTTTCAACAAAGTTCATGAAAATATAGGCAAGAAATATAAGAAAAGTACAAAACACTTTACATTCATTCCCGCAAAATAATAATTGAAAAATTTCTGTCTTTTGTATCTCCATTATAATGCTACTTGATTGCAGAAATAAAATGTATCTCTTCTAAACGTACTCTTTGTTCTCACAGTTTTTCAATAATTTTGTATGGAGTATGGTTATGTGTTGGTGATAAATACTACAAAAGGAATGGAAAAAAGATGTTTTTATACTGGCAACCAAATAAGAGATTTCTACAAATTCATAGTTTGAGTCCATTATAAGTGTAATTGTTCCTGAATGGTATAAAAAAAATCCAGTTTTTAATTTAGCTGAGCAATCCAATTTTACTGGGCTGGAGCTGAAAAGCCTTTTACAAAGGTGTTCTCCTCATGCTGCTGGATTGAAACTAATGTTTTGTAGGTGTTGAAGCTGATTATGTGTTTCTACACCCAGCTTTGAGCTGTGCTTGCCAAGTCATAGCCCATCATGTCTAAGGCCATTCCTGTCTGCTGAGGATGAGCTCTACGGCTCTGTTACCCCACAGCTGGACATTTCACCTTTCTCTGGATAGCAAAGAGAGTTGAAAAATGCTGTGTGGGCATTTTGTTTTTCATTTTTATTTTCACTATGGCAAACTGGACACTGTACATGAGCACTGCAGTAAATACCTGTAAATGCAGCTGGAGGTCAGCTACACCAGGGGATGTGCCTTTGGGTAGTTCTTCTGAGGAAGAATTTATGCTGTGAACATCTTTTGGGTTATTGAGTCCTGTAGCCACACAAATTTATGTAGAAAGGGGAAAGAAATCTCAAACATATGTAATTTTTTAATTTGCAGCAAATTAGATTAATGTATCCTAATACTTAGGGTGGCTTTCTGAAGAATATTAGATACAATTTTTTTTTTATTTGTAAGTATAGGTAGATAATAAAAACTAGAGTCATTGTCTAAAGTTCATAGCTGGGATATTTTCCTTCCATTTTCAAAAGACACCTGAGGTTTCCTTTTTGAGCTTACGTTTCAAAACTGATAAAACTCAGAGGGCTTTTTCTTGCTGCAGTATTAATTTCATTTATGAAAAAAGCCAAGAGATCAAATATTGACCTGAGCCAGGGAAAATATTGACAGCATAACTAGAAACTTTACTGGTTAAGGTGCAGATTGAGAACAGAAATTTCATACCCAGGGTGCAATGAAAGTTTAGAGGCAGCTTGAAGATAATGTGAAGAGACAGGTTGTCTGAGTTAATACCAGATGGGGGAGACTGCAAAACCAGAAAGGAAGAGGTTGCATAATGCCTTTCTAAATTGTATTAGTTTTTGGGATATAGTCTTTGTTCTACAGTACATAGCAAAGTGATTTATAGTCTTTTAATAAGAGGGTGTTTAGAGGATTAATAATCCTCCCACCCTTCCAAACTTTAAGCCATCCATGTTGCTTTCAGAAGCCAAGATATGACCCGTTGTACAATTTGTTATATTTCACTGGTTTCCTTAAATATGCTTGGTGCTGTGACCAGCAAAGTCCTAGACAATCCTGTAACTTTATTGGGCTTGTGTGTTAAAATGCTTGATGATTTCTAGTTTGGTTTTTTTTTTCGTTTTTTTTTTTTTTTTGTTTTTTTGTTGGTTTGTTTATTTTTGGTGTTTTGAATTTTTTTTATTTTTAAAATATGTAACTCTTCCATTTTTTTCTGCAGTACTGATGACTGTTTTTGAAAAGACCATGTTGGAGGGGATGGTAGTTGCTGCCTGGATGTTACTCCTTGCTTGGCCAGTAGGTCTGGGGCAATCACCGTTCTTGGATGTCTTTCTCACTTGCTGTCTACCTGTTCAGTCTTTGCTCCACACTGTACACGTATGTGGCACTCTGCAAACCAGGCCCTGCGTTTGGTCTTCTCTTTCCACTTAATCTCTTCAGAAGGGCTGAGACATCTCCTGTCACATTTGCTACTAAACTGAAAGCAACATAAAATGGCTAACAGTACTGCAGGAGTATTGCATTACATGATTTTTTGGCTACCAATTACTTGTAGTGCAGTAATTATTAAGTAAAACTGATCTGCCTGAGGTCACAAAGGCAGGAATGGAGCACATATCTCCTGACTCCTGATCCAGTGACGCAGCTGTTAATTCACACGATTTGTACTTGAGTTCATTAAAAACCTTCTCCCACAGCTCTGCCTCCCTCAGCAGCCAAAATTTCTCCTTTTAATAGAAGAAAGGAGCTTCCTTTGGGACTGTAATTCCCCCCACAGTGAAAAACTTATCCAGCTGAGAGCATGTGCTATCTTTTGAAGTACTGTTAGCCCTTTCTGACCTGAGAAACAAGGGGGGGACTAAACTCTTGTTTCTAAGCTTGGAAAGCACATCTAATACAGTCAGGGCATGTGTGCTAGACAGTTTTCATGTCTGAATGCTGTAGATAATGTGCTTTAAAAGTTCTCCAAGATGAAAACTCAATTTATTATAACCGAGATGATCACTCCCCGCCTAAGCCAACTAAACTCTTGCACAGAATTACAGAATGGGAAAATGAGTCAGGTGTGAGGAGTGTGTGTGGTTTTTTTATTGTGATATTTATTTTTAATGTGATATTTTTATTTGTGTGTATCTTGTTTTTCTGGGTTGGTGGTTTTGTTGGGGGTCTTTTTTTTGTTTACTTTCAATTTTGAGGAGTAGATTTTGAGGACAGCAGGGACCATTGTGTTCTAGTCTGCTGTAAAAGTCAGTGATACAGAACTTCATCCTGTGATTTCTTCACTGAGCATATAATATGTGGCCGAATGTGTTTTTTTAGGTAGATAGCCATTCTTGATCTACTTAAATTAGTGCCATATGAGGACTAACCTTTTCACATGCCAAGTTGTTCCAACTCTTAAATACTAATTTTAGTCCTGATGGCTAAGAAATCGAGGTGAATATACTCTCAGAAGACAGCAAACATGGCTCACTACAACAACGATGCTCAGAACTTGAGCTAGATGTCATTTGGTAACAAGCTAGATTACTCTTACATCTCACTTCAGATAATGCACTAATTTAGAACTATTTAAATTAGAGTTCCATTATATTAATTTACTTTAATGCTTCAAGAAATAATTCTGGAGAGAGTTGAGAAGTTGTTTCAGCATACACTGTTATTCACAGAAGATGAATCCTGTATGTTTCTGGATGAAGTCCTACCTATGTTTTTAAAACAGTATTTTTCAAGCTTAAAAATCAATCTTCTTCCAGCATAATGTATTACTTATGCAAACACAGAAAAGACTCTTAGTGTTCTCAATTACATATAACAAAACTTTCAACGGAAATTGGTGTTAGATATATTCAGCCATCTTCCTGGAACAGTATTACTCAAAGGAATCACTAAGCGGAAGAATATGCATGTAGAACATTTGTGTTGTTGTACTGACTATAACTTCTGATGATGGACAAATTTTCTTCTTTGTGCGTCTTATTGGTACTTTTACCAACTTATTTTAAGACAGCAATGATTAAATTTAAAATTGGTATTTCCTAGTGAATGGGAAATCCTGCTCTGGAGTTTGAAACAGACTTTTTTCTCACTATACGTCTATACATTCTCTGTGTGGGTGTGTGTGTGTATATGTAGCAAACTTTTATCTATATAGGTTTTTATTTCTGTTAGCTCAATACTGCTTCCCTACTTTTCCTTTACAATTTGTCTTATGAATCAGAATGGTATTTTGATTTTACAAAAGTCATCTTCATGTAGTCTGCCAAGCACTGGTGCCATGTTTTGCTGGAGTGTGATTTGTATATTCCTATATAGATACCTATAGCTATATATATAGCCATATAAAATCAAACAACACCTACATAATTGCTCAGAGAGAGAGAATGAGGTTTATATAGTAATTTATCACAGATTTTGTCAGTGGAAAGGAACCTCCAGCCATGGCTCTAATCTTTTCATGAAGGGAACTGTCAGATGGGCTTTGATTCTTCCTATCTAATTGTGTCAAAGAGTTTGTATCCCATTTCTGGCAAAGAAAGAATGAAAACTGTTAGTTTTTCTATAAATATAGATACATGAAAAAAGAAACAGCCTGACTTTTGAGGATTACTTTCTGCTTTTCTTCTTATTCTTCCTTGAAATGTTCAGAGATCCCTATCAGCGTTGTGAGATGTTAAATATTGAACATCAGCAAGTACGGAACAGTAAGCCTCAAAATTTCTCAAAAATAAAAAAAATATGGACAATGTAACTATTCTCATTTTACAGATCAAAAAGGTCTGTCTTAAGGATTATGGATTTTACCTAAGGCTGTAGGGAATCCTGGCTGAGCCTGCAACTAAATTCAGTGTGTCTTGTGTGTCTTGTTCTAATATCTTATCTATGAAATGATGCTCACTTTTAACTCACAGCTCACCTGCAGGTACAGTACACTGTGGTTCAAATAAGATGATTCTTGTGTGTGGATACGGTTTTTAACACTCTGGTAGTAGGTTGGAAAGGCACATCAGAAAATGTGTGTGTAGGGGGGAGGAAGAGAGACACATCCGTCTGTTTCAATGATGCAGCATCTACGATGATGTGCATTATTTGGAAAAAGAACCCATTAAGAACAGCAAGCTTGAAAGCCGAAACAAATGACAGGATATGTGAAGGATTAGTTGGATAGAGCATCTGTTATTAATACTGAACAGTACTTTTTGAAAACAAATGTGAAGTTTTAGCACAGTGGTGAAAATTAATTTTAATGCCTTTCCATGAAACAAAGTATGAATTAGAGTCATGCTCTTCTTTATTTAGAAGTGATATTTTCAGTTCTTGCATAATGTGAAGCCTGAACGCAAATTCAATCCTAAGTGGTGAAGTGATGCCTGGAACGCTGGCATTCTGATCCTCTAGAGGACAGCATGTCTGGTACAGCACAGCAGATCCCTTCTTTTAGGGGCAGTTAATGACATGCTTGATCAAGCAAAGGCAGGCTGGCTAATGCTCCTCTATTGATAGTGTGCAATGGAAAATTAGCAAGAAACTATGTGTGTTTGGAGAGATTTATTGATCCAATTTGCCTGTGGAAATGATTTCTCCATGAAAGCAATCTACCTGTTCTCAGGACCCAAAGCATACACACTCGAAGTATAATCGAGTCTGGCAATCATGAAAAATACAGATTGTTCTCAGTAGTCATTCTCAGGTGGCTCCAAAGCACGAGCACACCATGTTGTGATTACTGTATGTCTGTAGCAGACTGGGGTTTGAAGGGTTTCTAGAGTACTTTTCTTCGGAATTTGCTATAATGATCCATTCCTTCTTAGAAATTGTCAGTTGACAGTGACAGTTGTGAATGTCACTGTTTATAACTGTTGTGAACATTAAAGGTTGAGTACATTTCATGCTGAGGTCTGTGCAGTTTTCCCTTGGCTACAAACACAAGTTTACCAACTTGTAATTGTGTAACTTCATCAGCTTGAAATCATGTGCAGAAAGGTTCAAGCTCAGCTATACAATAGAGATGTTAATTGCTACAGCCTGTACTTAGATGACTCTTTATTCAACTTGGTAGCAGCAGCAACATTCATGGAAGGATTGCAGACCACAATGAATAAGCGTATTTCATAGATATACTTGAGTATATTTATTATTTATAAAGACAAGCTATACTATGAATTGAATACACTTCAATACCCTTTTATCTGCTTTGGACACACAGTGAAGGTGAAAGGATACATCTCAGCAGGAACACCAGAGATTGGCTTTCATTTTTTATTGTGTCAAGAATCTTGGTCGCCTTCCCTTTCTCAGCTCTGTTTAGACTGAAAACTGGCACTAAGGAGGAAAGGTGCCTTCCTGTGTGCTAATACTGAGGAAAGAGAGACAGGGATTTATGTCATTTACACCATAAGACATCTCTGAAGAAAAAAAGACTAAAAACCCCATCTTTCTGCTTGACTTTATGCCTTGCATCATTGAAATGCATTTGTAGATCGCTTATTTGCTCAAGTCTCTGCCTGTCCTTCTGTGAAGTGAGCAGCAATTCTAACTTGTTAACTTGCAAGTGGAAAGGTCACTTCTCTGTTTCTGATTAGATGGCAGGTAAATGGGAAAGATGGATTGTTGGTGTGTGACAGGAAAGACCAAGCAGCATTTCTTAGCTGCTCATAGGCAGGCAGATGGCAGGCAGAGCCACTGACTGTATTGCCTGGGTTTAGGGCACAGTGCTTGTGATTTTTAGAACACAGCAAACTCCTGGTTGCTTTGAAGTCCCTGGCTAGATGAACACAAATGGATTTGAGATTTTCCTTGACAGAATTAATTCAAATAGGTTTAAGTCATATTAGTATGAACAACTACGTAGGCAATATAATGTTCTTTTCTTCATGATCTAAAAATTCTCCTCTGAAGACAGAAAATGCCTTAAGGACTAAAGTATCCTAAACACCTTCTGAGGTTTTGTCTTTCCGACTAGTACCTTGCAATGGTTGAAATTCCAGTGGACAAATTATTTTGCAAAATTCTGTTGTCATTCATATGGTTATTTTCACTTCCTGCAAGAGCAAGAACAGAAGAACTGTGGGCTTTGTGCTTTTGAATTGGTTAATTTGTGTGGTGTGATACAGGATGAAAACTTGCTTACCTGTGCTGTCATTTTCAGTTGATACCAAACTACTATCAGACTATATGACATAGCACTAGTGGGCCAGAGTACAGGAACAAGTAACATTTTCTAATAAACTACAGCTGAAATGGGATGAGCTGCAGATTCTTTTCTTCTGTTAATTGCTGAGCTTTAATAGTAGCCATGTAAGAAAGTACTACA
Source organism: Aleadryas rufinucha (assembly GCA_013397815.1). Classification (NCBI taxonomy): domain Eukaryota; kingdom Metazoa; phylum Chordata; class Aves; order Passeriformes; genus Aleadryas; species Aleadryas rufinucha. The sequence goes on along the minus strand of VZTH01011884.1, from coordinate 492,073 downwards.
CCTCCCCAACCTCCCAAAGAAATTAGTGTCTTAGCTTCAATTATAAAACAGCAGATGAATATCTGCAATGATTTTTGATCTTAAAGCTACAGAATCCTCATCCATGAGATGAGAGGGGTTGGGCTTTCCTCTCCAGGGTATGGAGGGTGAGGAGCTGAGTGACAGGAATGTGTTGTAGTTACCGGCTGTGTTGTGAGGAGGTGCAGTGCTTGGGTTATCCTGGTGCCCAAGGTCCTGAGTCAGGCTTTTGATGAAGGATGAAAATGTTTTACGTGGCCTTGTAGTCTTTGCAAGTTCTAACATGGCTAGATTGATTGGATGGTGAGGAAAGTCTGTCCGTTGTTTGTTTCTTATGTGAGTAATCAGGGTGTGCTACTTGCTAGACTCCACGTGAAGGCGTGTCTGAGTGCTCTGTAAGTTAACACCTATCAGCTCAAATGCATACTGCACCTATGAACAGGTTTTCTTCAGCAAAAGCACTAATGTTTTCTGATGCTCTCTAGACTAGAGGAACAGGCAGTAGGGGAAAATTAGTCTGTTTTCTAGCACAGTTCTGTTACACTTGGAGCTTTTTGAAGGTAAGACTGTAGAACTAATGTTTTCAAGTTAAAGTCATTGCTGATATTTCCCATTTGTGTGTGTGTGTTTCCCACCCACCCCCCCCCTTTATAGGGCTTGTTCCCGTAAATCTTCGTGTTTCCACTGACTTCACTAGGGTGCTTTGTATGGGAACTTTGCAGAATTGCACCCTTTATTTCTTTTAAATTATAAATGAAGCAAATTGAAAATAGCATTCTTGCTTTTAAGCATTTCTCACACACTGATTTTTCCCTTTGGCTACTTCTTGTGGTTAATTCTGCCACCAATTAAGAAATAAATGCAGGCAGCTACTGTCACTTATACAAGGAGGGATGTAAAAGCTGATTATTTCATGATACATTTAAAAAAATCAGCTAGTGTACTGGTGTTGTTTTATACTGTAATGACTAGAACAAGGTTATTATAGTTATGTAAAGGAAAGACTGATTTCCTGTCTCAAAGAACTGTGTAAGAGGGGTGCATGTTACTTTCCTAACTTCTCCACGTTGTTCTGTTGTGCACTGTTTATCTCTTGAAACCCTAAGACATGCTTCCTTGCAAATTTTCCTCTTTGTGAATATGTTCGAATAAACTTGATTTATCTGCACCTCAGTTTTTGACACATGGACTTTACAGGCCACGTAGCCCTGACAAGTCATTTTTTTTTCACTGTGTCAGTTGTGACTGAATGTTGAAGGAGTAAGGATTTTTTTACTTGCTAGGTAAGTATATTGAATCAGTAGGACAAAGTACATTTTTTATTAATTTTTAATTAATTTCCTATTCCCTAACAATCTTTCAAACAAAATCCTAAAAGCTGCTTTTTAAGTAACACATGGAGAGAGCAGTTAAGTGTGCTTGTGAAAGATTTTTGTGAGGCAAAACCACTACTTTCCCAGCTGGGATCTGCTTTCAAAATATAAATATATCAGAGACACGCAAAAAAAGCATTTTTTGTATGACAGCAGTAGCAAGCAGGGGGTCTCAGACCATTTGCTGGTGAACAAATAATAACATATAATAAAGCTGTCATGAGTTGGCACTAATTTGACAGTTTGTTGGCTCAAGAGACTCCAGCACTGTGAATGCAGGGGATAGAAATGTCTCTATGATACCATGAGGTTCACGTGGAGGGCATTGATGAATGACAGACAAATTGGATTCTTAAGTAAAGTCGTCTTGTGCTGGGGGTGGAGGGAGCATGTTAAACATAACAAATTTTGGTTGCAAAATGTGTACTGGAAGACAATGGGAGAATGAAGATTCCTTAGAAGTTGAAATATCTGGATTTTTGTTATTCTGTATCTCTTTGGTGGGCCAATTTTGAATATTTTAGCCTTGAATTAGTCTGCGTACTCTGCCACTTTACAGAACTTGAAGTCTTTTATACAAGTCAAAACTTGTTGGCTATAACTGATAAGTTTGGGTATTATGCAGGCTCTTCTTTGTGTCTCAGAACAAATGGAGGGAGAGAGAGTGTGTGTGAGTGTATCTGGGAAAGAAAGTACATGAAGAGATATCAGGGGGACTCTTCTGGGGAAAAAGTGATGGGTAGACAACAAGGGGGATAAATGAGGGGAAGAAAGAAATGTTCATGGACAAACCTTTGAAAAACAAAACTTCTTTTGTCAGGACTGTGTTTTCAAGGAATATCAGTAGACTATTTCAAAAGCCATTTTACCATACTTTCCTGACCATTAGGGAAATAAGCACTAAAATATTTGCTAATGTATTTGTTGTACTTTCCCACAAAGTGCCTCATTCATGTTACTCTTGGGCTTATTCTCAGCCTTGTTTACTAATCCATATGGAATAGTGCGAACATTCAATGTGGATTTCTCATTTTTTTTTTAGGTGCATACAGAACTGCAGCTTATTTTTGAAAACAAAAAACCCAAACAAGCTCAAGAAATATTCTATAGCTTTTGCACACTTTAACTAAAGTAATTCAGATGATATTTTCACAGATAATATTTTCTTTGAGATCTACACACTTGAAATTGTGTGTGATGCAAGCTTAGCATGGCTGCAGACATTTTTAGCAGGTACTGGAGATAGTGCTTGTTCACGGTTGGGTCATTTTTCTTTGCATGTATTGATTTTTAAATTTTTTTGGCTAGTTGTTCAGTCAGACAAGCAAGAAATGAAACTCTCTGTTTTTAAAGAGATGATATTTGTTGGGTTTTTTTTCACTGTCTTCATGCTGTGCTATTTTGTACATAATTTGCCTACAACCCTTGGGCAAATAATCAGTCTGCTCTGTATTGTTGTCTGCTCTAAATTAAATATTGACCGAATGTGCTGGTTTAGCAGCATAAACTTGCTCTGAGAACGGGGCAATCTAATTTGCACATTAAAACTCCCTCTCACATAGTTTAAGGCACCTGTATACAGCATAATAACATATATGGACTAAATTTAGGTACAAGTATTCCATGTACACCCTAAACAGGTTTGTCAGGCAACATAATCCTAAACCAAGACATAGACTTAGATATGTGGATTGTTACAATGACCATATCTTGGTAGAATATTTATTTTCATCTCTTAGAGAATTAGCTAGAATTAGTGCTGAGGTATTTCAAGCTCAGTGATTGTGATCACTTTCAAACACAGTCAGTGTGAGCAACTGAATTTCTATAGTAAATCCATATGTTATTTCAAGGGTGGTTTTGTAACTGAAGCAAATGGAAAAATTACTGAGTGACTGGAGAGGTCTAATGCAGATGCAAGGAAAGTTCATCTCCACTGCGTCTGCTGGATCTTCTTTCTTAGCAGCCTGAAATTATATAAAAATCCAGACTGAGGTTTGTAACCCAGAAAGATGAAGGAAACTTCATAAAATCTATTTAATCAGGTTTAGGAGAAAAGTATTTTGCCCAGTTTTATTATGTCTGTATCTGTACATAATAAAATGGAGACTTACCTAGACTGGTCTCAGAAAACCAAGCCTGGGGCATAGTCATTGCAACCTCTCTGTGGTTAGTCTCTGGTAGGAGGATTGCATTTCAAAGTGTTGGAGTTACAGATCTCTGCATAAGCGAAGGTCTCAGCCTAACACTTGGATCAGAAGGAAACCTCCAGCCCAGGCACATCCATGTTCTGCAGGAAAGTTATATGCAGTTGTTATTGATTCTCTGCTGCTTTCAGTGTCTGATGTGCTGAGGTGAGGAACACAAAAAGGGCAATTGTTTGTGTCTGTTCAGTGCCTAAGAAAATCCATGTCTAAGGTGCATTGAGTTGCTACCAAAACTAAGAAATAATGGAAGTTAACAATCAATATTTTGCTTAATTTAAATTCCCCTACCTTCCTCTGAATCACTGAAGTGAATGAAGGGACTGTTCTCCCATCAGGAGCAGTTGCTCACTTTAACTTTTCCCTTCAGTCTGTACTGGCTGTTTGGTTCTGATAACCATGAGGTGAAGTTAGCAGTTACAATACAACTATTTAGTAGTGCTGTAGGTTTTCATTTATGACTTGATGTATACAGATAATTATTAGAAAAAGGCTAAAATGCAATCTGTATTTTGAGGCACTCAGACTCCTTCCAGAGGAAAGGAACAATGATGAATAAGAACTGACTCTGTATCTGTTCTCACAGAACAGGTCTCACAGAGAGAGGTATCTAATCTTGAGCACAATCTTGGCTCAAGTGTCTCTGTGTTTAAACTTGAACAACAAAACCTCAAGCCTGTAATAATAAAACAGTCCAGGACTATGGGTTCCAAGAGAAAAGACAAAAGAAGTTATATATTGCTTCCTGAAAAAAATAGATTGATTTTTAGTTCACACTACAGGATGTCCTGGGCCAAAGTTATTTCACTAACAAAAATCACCACTTATGGGAAGTGAAACAATAGGTGTAAACTACTGAAGGCAGGCTGCTGCTTATTTGCCCACATGGTTGCATCTCATTGTTTGTCTGTGTTGCAATGAAGTCGAGCTTCAAATGGAAAAGCACAGTAGTTTCTAGGCAACGGCTTAAGTAGACAGGGCTCCATGCTGTTGGGTCACTTGGTAGTAATAGGATATGAAGACACCCTGTGGAAAGTGCCCTGTTATTAGTTAGCTAAATGTTGTGAGCCATAAAAAAGAAAAGGCAGAACAATCTATTGTAGACAATGCAAGGGAAGTGACCTTCCCTTGAAAACAATTAGAGATAAAAATCCTTTTTATTCCTGAAAGGGACAGAGCCGGGATCAGGGGTGTTTGCCACCTTCACAAGCCTGTGTTTGTGCTCTGCCTTCTGCAATACTGCAGATCTACAGCCAGACACTGAAACTGCTTCCAGGTGGAGCAGTTGCTTTAACACCATTTATTTGCTCAAGTGTCTGGATGAGGAGCTGAAGTAAAACTGTGACAGCTGGGTACAGTGAACTGATTCCCAGTCTTGTAAGAGACTCTTGCCTGGGATATGGTAAGATGGATACACTTACCTGGGACAAAATGTATGAGCGCCTACTAGGGAAGGAGCAGAACAATAGTACTCTGAGGAAACACTTGAAAATCAGAATACAAGCTTGAGTCCAGTTTTGAAAGCTGTCTCTGTCTTGGATGTGGGCACACAGGTTACCGTCTGTGAAAGGAGATAAATAAGTTACTGAGAACAAATAAGACACAAGAATTAAACAACACATGGTTTTGGCCCTTCTTTTCCTACCAGGAAAATTGTGAGTCCAAACCTTTCCACACAAAATTCCAGAAGAGGCCTTGGTTTCTCAGCAAGACACAAAATTCAACAGATGGAGATGATTGCCTACTGAGCTAATCTATGAAGGCAGTTAGTAAGCCAAATGAGATGCACACATACACACTAAAACTTATTTCTATCCCAGAAGATGCCCCAAATGTGGATTTTTAAAACTGGGAATCTTGCAGTGATTCAAATAATAATAATGAAAAACCAACCAAACAAAAAACCCCAAACAAAACAAACACCCCCCAAAATATAAACAACCAACCACTCAATAAACCTTAACAAAACTCGCACACCACTATAGCCATATACTAATTTATTTAACAGTTTTCTTTTGTGAAACAGGATTGACTAGTGATGTGCACAATATGCAGGTTGCTACTGTTGTCCTCCTTGCCTCTGTCTGGCAAGGGCTCTGCCCCCCATCCTCACTAGAGCTGTGCTGTGTGTGACTGGAAGCTGTTTTGTGTGGAGGTATTATCCACCTCCCCTGCTGAAGCTGGTCTTTTCTCTGAGGATTCAAAAGGGACTCTCAGGATTCAAAGAGAGTAAAAGGAAAAGGAATGGGGAGCATTTCATGAGCTGGAGGAGGAAATCCGTTCTTGTAGTGATGAGTCTTACAAAGTCACTTCTGAATATATTCAGAACAAGAGCTTTTTTCTTTTTTGAATGAGTGTTCTCATTACTAGGATATCCTAAAAATGAATGAATGGACCAGTGCCACTGGGGTTGAAGTTGATTGATAAACCTTATTTATATTATGAGGTTAAAGTTATTCAGTGCAGTGTGGGAATGTCTTCTAGGCCAGGCCCTCAGTTAAAATACCTGGAAGTACTTTGCCTTATGTGTTTTAACAAGATAGAAATGCAAAGTTCCAGATTCTTTGGTCATCCTCACCTACCTGATGTGCATGTGCAGAAGCCAAGCTCTAGGCAGATGGGCAATCTGAAGTGTTGAAAACCAACTTATTGGAGGACTTTAGGCAGTAAGTGAACATGAGCCTATGATTATAATTTTGGCTTAGGTTCCTACACTGCAGTAACTCCATCTTTCAAAACAAAAATCCCTCTTGGATCTCAGACTTGGTTTCTCTTGCACTTCAGTTTCCTGTGCATGAAGAGGACATGAATGATGCAGATTTCATTGTGGTCAAAGCCATGCAAGGAGGAAGCTGTGATAAGTATGAACATTTTGGCTGATGAATTTTAAATGACAGAAAGGAATGGATTTTAAATGTTATCTATAATGGCAAATTTTGCAAGGCCTTGGATGCAATAGAGAAATATTGATTCTGTTTTGCTCACCTACCCCAAACCAAAAATGAAGTAATAGAACAGCAGCAGTAGCAACACATCATTAAAATAAAGTCTGGGCCAACTGGTGACTTGCACCACAACTTTAAATTATATTTGTTATCTGGTTCCTTTGTGAATGAGTAAAATCTTCACTGGCTCTGAGATGCAGTTAGTGCTAGAATGAGGAGGGAATTATGCCATTATTAGAAAAAAATGCATGGGTGGGTTATTGGGAAGAAGCAATTTTGCTTAATTTACTGCTTATATTCTCATCTTCTTCTCAGTAAGTAACCATGCAGATCACCACACCCCCTCCCTGTTCTTAGTCAGCTCTGCTTACATCTGTGCTTGGTGTTAAGCATCTATTCTGGCTGTTATCTCCTCTTAGGCTGCACAGGATCAAACCTTGAAAGTTCAAGGCATTCCATCTGCCTTCTGTTAATTACCACTTTTATTCCTTATAATTCTGCTTCTTTCTAGGGGAGGTTTTTTTAATATTGCTTGTAAAGGACAATTTTCTCTAGTAAGATATGTAAGCACAAGGCATGTATTGATCTTTTCATGACCTTTTCTAGTAATAACATGTGAGATGTACTGCTACTTTCAAAGAACAGAGTGCATTTGCTCAATATCATGGAAGATTAAATATTGCAGTGTGAAATGTGTAGCTCATTTAAAGGCATGTAAATACTTTTTATGGCACTTAAGAACTTTAGACAAGGATGTGGGGGGTAGAAAGCAAAGGCAACATTGTGAATTCGAAAAAAACCCCAGCCACGACAAGCCAACAAAACAATCCAACCCCTCCTTATTTATAGCACAGTTTTGAGTGTGTTTGCTCATAAAATCCAACAGTAATGCTAATAAGTTTAGTAGGATTACAAATGCTGTACTACCAAAAAATGCATGCATATTTTTACTTATTATCCACATATTTCTTGTAAGAAAACCAGGCACTGGCAAGGAAAGTGGCAGGCTAATATCACTCATGGATTCTGCTCAGGGTACTCTGTAAAGGCAGCACGAGCCTCTCTCCACATCTAATTGCTTTATTTCCTTTGCTGCTGACCTCCTTGTGCTGATGATCAGCATTGAATGCTAGATCACAAGGCAGCTACAGAATGGGCTTACTACAGATTCGGAAGCTCTCTGTGGGAAGCTGAGGGACATGCCTGCACTTAGGCTTTGTTGGTGTGCTTTGTCATGTATTGTTGATGCTCCAGAACTAGATTGAAACTGCTGGGTTGTTGCAGGAGCACTGCATTCATCCTAGAAACCCGGTCTGAGTAGCTGAGCTCTTTGCCCAGCAACTATCATCTGAATTTCCTTGCTTTAGCAGTGATGCAGCCTGTCTTTCTGCTTGGATGTGTTAGTACCAGTCTCATGAGTGTTGTAGATGCAGCTAGGCAGGGGTGAAGAATACATGTAGGTGTTGTAATTCTCCTACATATGTCTTTTTCCTTGCTTTTTCTCTTTGCTCCTCATTTTTGTCTTTCCATCCACCAACCAAATGGTTGAATTCAAAACTCAGAGCAATGAGCCAGCAGGAAGATATAGTTCCTTAGAGACAGGCCTGGAAAACTTTATCTGAGAGTTTTCTGTGAAAACTCATCACCTCCATGTGTGCAGGAAAGGAGGACAGTGCCTTCAGAAAAGAAATATCTAGAAACAACTTGTATTCTACTGCACTACGTCTAATCACACCCTGCAATGTGTTAAGATGTCAGAAAGCCAAGTATCATCTTACCCTGATTTGCATCTGGTCTCTCTTCAGGCAATTGACCAGAAAAATGCTGAAAAATATTCAGCTGATGGAATACGTATTTCTCAGCCTCAGCACTCAGAGCTTCCTCTGAAAACAAACTAGGGAGAGCTGCCTTGGTGAGCAGACCCACTGCACAATAGTCACTGCTAAAGATACAGATCTAATTAGGATGTCGTCCTAATTAGAATGCATTGAAAAAGTTGACCATATGGTGATAAAGATGGATAAATTGTGAAACCTTCTTGCCTAGTGAAGAAAAATACACTACTTTTTTTTTTAACAATCTTTAGGGATTCATGGCTGCCAAAGACCTTTTTTGATTAGAAACACAAGAAAATACCACATTTAAAAGCTGAGGACATGTAGTACTTGGGAACACAGTGACTCATGCCTGACCTGCAGTAGATGTGCTCTGTTGCAAAGCAAAGTTGAGGAAATTGTAGAAACCTTTGCTTTTGTTTTGTTTCTAAGAGTTGCGGTAACTGTCCGCAGTTAACAGACAACTTGGTACCAGTTCACGCAGAATCATCATAAAGCCATTCCCACCTTTCCCATGCACCTTTTCCATACACATGTAAGTATTTAAAAAAAAATATTTTAAAGGTTACTACCATTTTGGAATTCTTATTTTCAATTAGTTTGTACCTGCCACTCCCCTTCATTTTCAAATATGATCTGTCTGCTTTGGGAAGTCCCAGGTTGTGTGTGAGTATATTCATGTTCACAATGCCTTTCTTTTCACAAAGCAGAAGTAGCAGTGCAGTATGAAACCTTGAGTAAGGTCAAGATCAATGCCCAGGATTTCCTGGAAATTATTATTTCTTTTGCCTGGTTTCTGTTGCCTGATGACCCCTATTTTTCTTGGGACACAGCTATAACTAGTCCAATAAAAAAATAATAGCCAGAAATATACAGGGAGGAATTATAGTATTTCACATTTGCCACTAGAGAGCTGGAAGGAGCTTCAGACAGACCAGTTTTGTCCTTGCAGCTGCCTCCTGGCTGTTAGCATTGAAAATACCCTTGTTACAGAAAACGTGGGTAACTGTCCTGAGACTGAGTTCATTTACTGCACTCCTGAAACTGCAGCAGAAAATTCACAGTAGAGACTATTAGAGGGGAAACCATCACACAGAAGAGCTGTGTCAGACCTTCTGGTGGGTTGTCCTGATCTCAAAGGATGGAAAGGAGCAATGAAGTGAAACCCAGTGTTTGGGGTTTGTACCATTCTTGCTGTCTTTGAGACAGAGACATAATTTTTCTGGTTGTAAGGATGTTGCTGCATCACATCAAGCTTTAGATGGTTAAGTTGGTCCCATAATCTGTGTGTGAAAGAATGGTATTTTAACCAGAATAATTTTCTTGACAAGGAAAACAAAGGGCTGAAGTTAGTTGGTGTGCCCCATCAGCATGCCCAGGGTCCCCACAGAATGGCTGTGACAGAAACAAAATTGATTGCTGAAGAGTTGCAAGTAAGAACCCACTTGCAGGTGTCTGGTATTATTTGTTTGTCTTCTCCCTGCCACCCTCCCTTCTTTCAGTACATTAACTTTTATTAGGTATTTGATGCAACTACCAAAAGCAGTAATTTCCAATGGGGAAATCCAATGGATTCATAATGAGTTTGGGGATACTCTATACAAATATCCAATATTTGTGAAGATAAATATACCAGTAAACTTTATAACATTGTTTTTAGCTGTCCTTCTGCATTACTAATAACATTTTAAAAAAAGTGAAATGTCAATTAACTAATTTGCTCTACCTCTAGACTTGCTGGACTAGTGAGTAGAATTGTCCTTTTCCTTCACTTTGATTCTCCGGGACTAGTACATCTGTCTTGCTTTTTATTCCCCTTAATGACACACTTAATGAAAATGAAAATACAGACTAAGCATTTGTATTTTGAAAAATTGTTCTCGCTGTTTATTTTCTTCTAAAACAATCATAAACATGACTGAACTACATGAGTTTCCTTCTGTAATAAATGAAAAAAACCCCAAACATATCTGGCAAAGACTGACCCCAATTCATCTTTTCATAGCTCACTCACTTCATTGGCATTATTTTGGGGATGACAGTGATGTCCCTAGAAATCTCAGTGATGGTTAGGTTATAGAATTTTTTCTAGTATGTTCTCTATGGACCTGTGTTAGTTTTGTTTCAGATACATGCATTAATAAAATTGTATTATTAAGTAATGACTAGCATTTGAACTATCTATTTAACCACTTGATTATTCACCTTAATGCCAGACAAGTTTCTAAAAATTCTTTCTAATGTCATTGCATAAACTCTAGCCAAGAACAGACAGTATCAGACTTTTGACTAATGTCTGTGTAAGTCCTTCAAGTGTTTCTTTTCTCTTGCCAAAAAGAGTGAGGAAAATATATGATGACAATAATTCAAAAACCTCTGTGGTCTGGATAGCTTAGGCAAACATTTAATTTGTAATGCAGACAGGATAGCTGATGCACAGTTAATTTTGTTTGCGGACATGAGCTGCTGCTTGAGTTTTGGCTTTCTCTAAGTATTTATACTTACTTCCCCTTCTGTACTCTGGATTATGTTCTCACCTTCCAGTAGTCTTCACTTTATACTCAAGGACCTTTTTCTTATTTAATATATCTATGAATAAGTGGAGGATATGACTAAGAGAATGTGAGTTTCTGGAGAAGAGATGTGTCCCATGAATGTGTATGTACATACTGTGAGAGTAGGTTGTCTGTAACGTGTGGGTATGGATAACTTCCAGACACATCTAGCTGAGTGCAGACTCAGGGCCTGACACTAGCAGTCTGCTTTGAAAGCTGAAGTTAGTAGGTACTTGATACAAGTGTGTTGTGCATTAGATTGCTTTCGAGGCTTTCGGTTTTCCTGCACGTTCTCAGTTAAGTTTAAAGGGCTTCTAGTAAGGGATAAATTCAGTTGTGTGATTCACGTTCATTTTCCATTTGAAAACTTCACATATTCCTATCTCAAAGCAAGCAGGTATATGATGATTAGGGGACCCGTTATTACTCCCTTTGCCAGGTACAAAACCCAGAGGTAAATTCTGCCAAGGAGATGGTTTTTAGAGGAATATAGGTCCTATGTTCAGGAGTTTTACTTAGATTAATTTAAAATTTATTGTCAATCACTTCTGGCTTGACAGGTTCAAGTGCTTTATGCCATTCTTTTCCTTGTACCTTTCTCAGCTCTTTTCCAGCTCATCCCTGTTAAAGCATACACATAAAAAAAAAAGCAAAGGAACTCCTTTTGTCCCAATTCACTACTTCTACCTTACTAAAGATACAAGAAAGTTTGCTTTCCGTGGGTTTTTTCATGTGCTGCAGAAACTGTTTTTAATATGAGGAAACTGAGCTTTAAAAGATTTGGAGGCTGCTGCTTCATGATGGAGTTGTAGATTGTGGAGAGGAGTTGGTTAATGGAAATGATCCGTCTCAGCTCACTCAACCTTTCCATTATGAAACTTTTCATTAAATGCTTGTAATGTTGATTGATAGTAAATATTGGGTCTCTGCTCGCCGATTCGATGCATAGCGCAGCATGGGATTTCTCCTGCAGCAGGCAATTAACACAAAAACTCGAGATCCTTTTCAATTATTTTAACCTGTCAGTCTCTGATTCACCACACTGCACTTCAAATTATCTTGCCTCTGAAATTTTAGTGAAGATAAACAAGCTCCTGTCTGAAAAATTTCCATAGAGCTCTTAAATATTACACTCCCTTTTCATATCACTGATTTTCCTTTTACCCCTGGGGACAAAAACAAATGATGGTGCCATGATTTCAGCAAGAGAGGTTCCCGGTACCACTTGAAATTCAAAGGTCCTATAAATGCCTTCAGGAAGATGACAGAGCTGATATCAGATACCAAACAGCCCTGCAGTTGAAGAAAGAGCGGGTGCTAAGGAAGACAAGGGGGAGAACACTAAACTTTAAAAGAGCTCTCGAAGATTTTAGCCTTTTCCTTGAGAAGCTGAGAAATCTGAGAAAGATCTGTGCTTTTAAATCACGGTTGGTGCACTGATTGTACAGAACACACCGTGGGATGAGAGAAGTTTTTTCATGGGTTTTGGAGACACTAGCATGCTAATCAACATGCTTGGTATTTTTCCTATGTACATTCAAACTAAGGAGAATTGTGTGTAATTCATATTGAAATTCTAGTTATTCTATTTACTACGTATCTGTATGTAGAGGAGTAATGACTGTCAAGTCTGGTCTGATTGCAGATTTGCCAGATGATTGTTAGATACTCATTTGCTGACTGAAAAGAAAAGAATGAAGCCTTTTTGGAGGAGGAATGGGAATAGTTAGACCTGAAACTTCACAGAAAAGAAGGATTGTTTTGAACACCACATTTTTCAAAACACTTCTCATAGCTGAAATATTATTCCTGTATTTGTTTAATTTTAAATGTGTCTAGTTCCATATTCATAAAATATATTCATATACTCAGTGGTCCATATTGAATTATTTAAAAAACATAAGATAGATATGTTTAAATCAATTGAGTCAAAACTATCCAGAACAATTTTAAGTTCCTTTTTACATTTTTGTTTTCAGTTTCTCAAAATTTAACTCTGTTTTGACCATAGACACATTTACTCCCTCTCCCATCCCCTGTTCAGTTTTCTTGAGACAGGAATAGTAACTTTCAGCCAACACAATTCATAATTTAGTTCTTTGACAAGGTCAGTGAATGTCATGTCAAGCCATGTCAGTTAGCTGATCCACAAAAAATATACATCATAACTATGCATGTATTGTAAATATGCTTATAAGCATGTACACAAGTGCATAAATTACCAGAGAGCTTATAATGCAATGAAAGAGATTAGTTCCAATAACTAAATTTTTATGGAAAGTATTCAAAAATAGTTTAGCATGTTATCCAGTAGCCATCAGAGGTAGTTGAAAAATGAAACTTCCTTTCAGAAGTAACTCATTTGACAACAACACATCTGTATAGATCAACTCTCTTATTGGTGGATATTAAGAATTAGAGGTGAATTAATACGTTAAAGAGGTCAAGGCAACCCCTTTCTTTCCAAAGGTGCTCTTTATTGACCATTGCCCTACTGACCTGTTCCATGGCAGGAAAAATGAGTGATCATTTGCAGTAAAATATGGTGAAAATACCTGCAATCCTCCTGTTCAATTTCACTTGGCCTTCTCAGTAAGACTGTTCTTTCATGCTACATTAATTCTGAACTTAATTGAGTGCTGTCATCTGTGTGCCATTTCACTGCAGGGATTGAGCCTGGAAAAAAAGAAAAGCTTTATTGATGGAGTAGGGGAATGCGTTGGCAATTACTTCTTGAAATGAAGGAGTGTGCATCTATAACAAGTATACCTGCATGCTACCTGATCAGACTAATTGTGAAAGTTGAAGTAAAAGCAACTAAAATGATCTTATATTGTTAATGACATGGCTGAATTAAGTTTTCAAAGTATTAACATAAATGTAATGTAGAAAGCATTTGTAAGGCACATTTCTCTGAATTTCCCGATGTCGTTCTCTCTCCTCTCATATACTGATTGTGGGAATCAAGTTGTCAGGTACAGACATGTACCATGTAAAATATGAGCGTTTTGGGGCCTGAGTTGTGGATTTTGCTTAAGTTTTGGTTTTATTCTTCTGGTTTGTAATTTTCTTTCTTGCTCCTGAGATTGTTTAAACAGAATGAGTGTGTGTCTGTAATCTTTCTGAGTGTTGAGAAGGCTGCAGGGTAACTTTAGGCAATGGCTCCTGACAGTGCTTTACTTCAGAGCTGCTGTGGCGCTTGCTGCAGAAACAGTTCCTGTCATACCTGGTATGCTCAGTCAGGGGAGCTCTGTGTTGGTTCACATGACGTGATTTGTGAACACCTGTTTGGGAAGGAGGAAGCATTTTATTACCTTAGCTAGCAGGTGCAAATATATGTAAGCCTGTGAAATGTGGCGGACTTGCTTCTGTGCTACTGCAAACTGTAAAGGTTTTGTTTAAGTCACATATAAGTCGTGGTGAAACTTGTCTCGTATAGTGCAGGTATCACCTTGCCCTCCTAGAAAAAGTGTTACAGGGAGGAACATTTCAATAAATAAGGCTTTTTTGCTCTTGTCTGATTAAAAAAAAATAAAAAGTAAAAAAGGGGGACTTGTGGAAATGAACTCACACTTGCTAGGGCCTAGGTTGTTGTCTGTGTAAAAAGGACATACAAAGCACTGTACCAGCTACTGGGAAGAAAATTAAACCCATCCCAGCCAAAACCAGGACAAACTTTGAAGTGGTAATGGTGGTTTTGCTTATACTAGTGAGAAAAGATTCAGTGATCAACCAAGCACAACATTGTAGGTAAGAAGACTCAGTTTTGTTCCTCTCGGCATTTATTTAATTATTTCTAAGCTCCTTCCCCTCTACTTAGAAAAAAACTGCCCTGATGTTACTTCTCATCTGCCTTCTATGAAGACAGATCGTAAGTCCAAAGACTTGCAAAGTTCCACCTTTGCTAAAGCAGAGTCCAGCCTGAAATCAATCTGAGTGGCAAAAGCAGAGTTTCTGCTGGTGAGTTTCATTTTCTAGTGAGCAAAAAGTACACAGAGTGGCTGAAAATGTATCATTGTAGAGCAGAATTTGGTTCCAGAAAGAACAGAAGTAATTCTCCATTTCAATTCCAGCTGGAATTTTTATCAGAGAAGTAACTGTCCCCCTTGGTTACATGAACACTATCTCCCAGAATAGATTCTGCCAACCCTTTTTAAGGATTGTGAGTCTTATAGGCTTGGAATAGGTAATTTTTCCTTTCATTTGTACCCAGCAGAGCAGAAAATGCTGTAAAGCCATCGAATTAATAGGTTATGTAACAGCCTTTGTCTGCTTCTCAAACTCTGTTCTCATCCCATGGTCATTGAGCATTGGCCACTTTCTGCTTTCTATACACCCGTGGGGGACACACTTCAATACAAGAGCTTGTAACAGAGAATCCTTTACCAGTAAAATTCATGACACTCTTCAAGAAAACAAGTCCCCCCATACTTTTTTGATGAGGAGTGCCACTAAAGATAAATCTGGTTTTGAGGGCATTCTTTCTGCATTGTAGGAGTGCCCAGGGAGGCAGTTTTGTGTTTTACAAATTATAAGGCAAACCCCCCCCCCCACAACAGGAAAAACTTTAACATTTTGTNAAACTTTTTAACTTTTTGATGCAGAAATGCACCAGAAAACAGAGGTTAGTAAAAAATGTTTTAATATGTTTTTGTCAAGTTTGGATTTTTTTTTTTTTTTAAATTGTGAAGACAGGAGGTTTTGCAAATTCTGGTACCTGGTTCTAAAAGCTCTGTGCTCATCTCTCTTGCTATGAAGAGTGCAAACTGATATGGACTGTGTGTATTTCTTGGTTTTCTTGAGTTCTCTTCAGTTTCCAGATTCTCACCTTTTATGACTATGGCTGTCGTGAGATTACAAGTAGTGAGATGAGAATGGGGGAATACAAGTGCACAGAACAACATTACCGGTTAAAAACACAGGCTGCAGTCTCCTTTATGCTGCCTTAAGACAACACCCACTGGTTGGTCAGTTAACAAGCAAAAAATATCCACCAGAGCCTGGAGCAATTGGTGTGTGGCACAGATTATCTAAAGGACAAATGGGTAGATGGGTGACAGAGCACATTCAGAGAAATGTGCCACATGAAATTATTTTCAGAGCAGTATCAGTCTAAACAATACTTTTCCAATAGGAGATTGGACTTCCATGATACATTCAAATGAGAATGACTTTTGGAATTAGCACATGTAAAATAATTGAGATTCTCTTCATATTGTTGTGCTTAAATCAGCTTCGCTGTTCAAATGTCTTATTCATACACAGCATGTGGAATTGTAATACTGGTACACCTGTGCTGCCTTGAAACCTCTCATGTAGATTGTCCATAGGCCAATATCTCATTTGAGCAATTAAATGGTGATAATCAACCCTATGTTTCAGAGATTGAATTTTAGATAAGTTTCTGCTTGACTATTGGTACAATACAGCAATGGAAAATGTTCTCTCTTATGACGTGGTTATTTTAAAAGTTCTCTGTGATGTGAATTGCAGTTACAGTACACACTTATGTTTCATAGGGTGTTACACACATGCTGAAAGTAGTTCTATTCCTAGAAACCACTGTCTCATACTGATGCCTCCTTGCTCCTTTCCCTTAGGCTTTGCTCCTTCTGAATGATAGGAATTAGTTAAGTTCTTTAGGTATTTGTTGCTAGAAAGCCTAAGCATCTGATAGCTCAATTTGCCATATGCCTTCCCAGCACAGAAAAAAAAGCACTGTCTTTTATATATCTGGACTTGATCTCTTTACTTAAACAGAAGGATTAGTCCCAGAAAAGAAACTTAAATGCAAGATATGAGTTTGACATCGAAATAATACCTATTCCCTTTGCATGTGTATTCTCTGCAGAAAGATATGGGTATTGCACAAGGGTGTTTATAATGTTGTATTTATAACACAACTTGATGACTAATACTGTTGTTGGGATTGTTCTGGGTTATTGAATTCTGCACGAGTGTCACTTTAAGACGTGGAGAACTTCCTTAGAGAGGTATTAGGTCCATTGTTCTCAGTGTTAAAATTTCTCTTATCAGTTCTCCCCACACAGATCATTAAACAGTCCTGGGGGAGGAGGAGGAAAAAAAGTCAATAAAATGTTGAAAAAGCAAACTCCAAACCCTGTCTCTTGCAGAGTCTTTTGTGAATGGAATTGCTAGTAACTGCTGAAATCTACTGGAAGATTAAGCATTTCTACTTTCTGTAGCAAAGGGGATCAGATACTGTGGGATGAACATCATTGCCAAATTCTTGTAAATGACATAAAAAAGGGACAATCTGGTGAGGTAGGTGGTTACTACCTCTAAAGTTTTTGTGTTACAGGTCTTTTATTCCATTTTCTGTGACTTTCTACAAGCACTGTGAAATAAAAAGCATCCAACTACTTTCTTTCTTATAAACATCTTCAATTGAGTCTTTCCATAGCAAAATGAGATAAAAAGAGGTGAAACTTATTTTGTAGGGGGGAAAGGCTGCAGAATCATGCTTGACTAGCCATCCCTGATAAAACAGCTTTTGGGAACTGTGGGAGAGAAGAGGACTTGGTCACTATGTGGATAATTTTATCCTAATGGCCTGAAAGTCAGATGTTATATACGGCAGTAATTAAAATATTATGTTACAATTCTGAGAATGGCAATCTGTTTTTCTAATCAATAAACGGTGTCAAACAGCTGAAGAGCTGTAAGTTACAATTCCCCAATCACATGTATGGGGTTATTACGTTGCAACTGCGCAGTTAATCAATTGACCAACATCTGTGAAATGTCTCTTCTGTTAGATGCTGGGAGTTTTTCTGTTGGATAAATTCCTGACTAAGGCTGAGTGCTGGTAAGCTTCAGCAGGGCTCTGAAAAGTGCTAAAAGTTTCTACATTTTTACCAGTTGGAAACTAAAGTCAAACAAGTGTATGAATTGGTGTGATTTTCTTGAGGCCAGCGTTGCATGGGATGGGATCTGGACTTTTCTAGAGGTGACGTGCACCAATCTAGGAGAAGAGGAGAGGAAAATGACAATATTCAATTGCTTCTTGGTTTTTTTTCATCAAGGGTATGGCCAAGCAAGCGTATTATTTGCATCACTGCATATTGCTTGGGAAGACAACCTTGTGACTCAGTAACCAGACTTTTTAAAACACATTGCCAAAGAGATTCACCTGCCAATGCAGCCCTTAAAGTGAAGAAAAATCCTCCATTGATTCACTAATTAAGGTATTTACATGGTAACTGCTGAATTGATCAAAGAGGCATTTATATTGTCCAGTTGAATTACCTAAAGTCAATTGAGATACTTCATGGTAAAAAGTCTGTTCTTGTGGTATGGCTGCTGGCTGGTAGAAAGGCAGTGTCAAAGAGCGTGAAAATTGGAAAGAGAGAGATGTTAAGGATGTTAGTAGCTCTGCTTCCTGTAAAAAGCAGAATACACAATGGATCTAAAATAGATGCAGGAAAAGATCACGATCAAAGTGTGGGAAATCAGCAAGCAATTGTGTTAGGAGTTTAAAAATAATAAAATTGCTATTTACAGAAAGGTAACTTGTACCTTCTTGCCCATGAATATTAGAAGGGCAGATGAACTAAAATGCCGTAAGGGGTGTGGGTGCTACTTGATAAAGTAGGCATCTTAGGAGCATGAGGAACGCTGGAAAACAAATGGCATCCTGTGACAGCTGGATCACAAACTGCCTGAAGTGAAAGGTGCTTTCCACAAGGCCATTAAGATGCTGTTTAGAAATGGAAATTGCTGTTCAGTTGGCTACATTCTAGGTTGTAAGAAAATGAGTTTATTTGCAGAGTAGTCGTGCCGATTTTCAGACTGGGGGAAGGTGGTGGAGGAGGCTGTGTGATAGAGAATGGTGGGTGTTAGGTAGGCAGGAAAATCTCACTGGCTCCTTGCAATGGGGCACCTCCTGTGTGCTTATGCCATAACCCAGCCAAACAGAGCACTCATGAAAGCTGCAAGCGGTGGGAAACACCATGGCCTGTTGTGGTGATCACCACCTTGAGCGTTTCAAAGCCCACGTGAGGGGAGGCTGCTCCTGGCTCTGCCCTGGGCAGGGGTCTGGGTCTCTCTGACGCTTTTGCAGCCAAGCCACAGTGCCTTCTGTTGGGAAATTGGTATGGAAGCCCTGGCAGAGAGGTGACAAGGCACAGCACGGGAGGGGCCCTGTCATGGCAGGCTCAGTGTTGGGCTTCTGGTCCTGGGGAACTGCTGGTCCTCATGGCGCCCCAGGGTGCTGTCAAGGAGAGTGGCAGGGAAGGACGGATGTGTCAGCACAGCTGTGCCTTGAGGGCAGGAGGGCGCATGTGTGGGAGCGCTCTGCGGAGCAACGCACCAGTGGAGCCCTGGAAACTACTGCAGGGGGGATGGAGGGCCCGTGCTGCCAAATCTATTGTTTTGTGGAGGATTGTATTCAGTTTTATGGCTTAATTTGCTATTTAAGTATTGGAATCAGCAGTTTTCTTAGATGTTTCTGGTAGACAGCTGCTCTCTGCTGCTGGAGGCAAAATATGCCCTGGGCTTTAGCCCATTGGCAGCAGTGGGGCGTAGCCCCCTCCAGAGCAAACACCCAGTGCCAGGACAGAGAGAGAGCCTGAACCAGACTGGGCAGGCTCTCCCACTGCTCCTCAATACTTGTTCTGGCAACACCAGTAATTGCTTTCAGTGAATATTGGCTTTACACAGAGGACATATCTCAGCAGAAAATATCACCTGACTGAAAGAAGCTTGGGAAATAGATTTTATCACTAAATTAGGATAAAGGGCTTTTTAGATCTATTTGCAATTAGCTCATCAGCATATTGTCTTTGCACTCTATTGTTTGTGACTTCATGTAGTCTCCCGAGAACATCTTGCACTGAAGTTTTAATTAAATTAGCCAGTATATTATTTTGAAATGGACTTAACAACTACAAGGCATCTGTGAACATTTTGGGCAGAAAGGTAGGCATTGTACAGTACCACTATGACTGCAGAGGGGTTTGTCTTATGGCTGGCATAAAAGCCCTTTCTTATAATCTGGCTACACCAGATGGGTTTACAATACATAATCCAATTCCGATAACTAAGTCTGACATGCATAAACTTGAAAAGCCAAACCATGAAGACAGCATGGTAACTGAGGTCATATTTGTGTTTAAAAAGTGGATGCCTCTTAAAAGTTGGTGTCTCTTTTTTTTTTTTAAGCTGCCTTTTATAGATCAGCTGATCAGTATTTATCCTGCCCTGTATACTAGGACAGAGTCAAGTGAATTTTGTAATTGGCAGTTCCACCAAAGCTGTCTTCACAACTTTTTGTTGGGAAGAAGTGCACATGGCCTCATCTTCTGGCAGCTGCAGCACTTCAAAACATGAAGACAAAATCAACCAAGAAACTAAGGGGTGATTGTGCAGGCTGGCACAGAAGATAGAGGTGGAAGTTCATTCCCTTAAATTTTCCGATAATCATTTAGGGCTGATTCTCAAAAGAACAAAAAGCTTGAACCCCCATGACTTTAGCAATCAATAATCCTTATGCTCCTAGATACTTTCAGGTTTGGACTTCAGTCTCTCCTTGCATTTGTCCCTCACCTTATCTTACTGGGTTGTTAAATGCTCAAAGGACCCTGAGGCACTATGACAATCAGGGAAAAGATGCTAACGCTACAGAAAAACTAACCTCACCATCTGCTGTCCCATATCTCACACAGAAAGATTATTTGTTCATTTTCTGGGAATCTTCTGTCTATATTGTATGTGATGTATACATATATGCTTCTCAGAATTCTTTTATATTTTTGGGGAGTGGTGCACTCTATACCTTCAAACTGGTTCTTAGAACAACTGGACTTCCATCAATCTGTGTTTCTATTATGAATAACTTATAAATACTTGAAACCTGATCCAATACATTTCTGCAGGCATTCACAAAGAAAAAACCCTGATACTGGTACTTTTAAGAGTCAATTAGATGCACCTCGGAATGAATGAAATCTTGCCTTTAGTGCATCTCCCGTACTCCTTAGGTGATTACAGTAGAGGGTATTACTAAGATGGCATAATTGCTGGAAATTGCTTTAATATACTGAAATCTTGTTTTAATTTTTTTAATGTGAACTTTTTTTTCTTTTTCCTCTCAAATACTGTGTATTGAGTTAAAGCAATGGTGCAAGTTCTCGATTCTTTTTCTTTGGCATATAGAGTGTGTACTGGTTAATCAAGGTCAGCTTCAAGAAGCAAAGTGAAGACTGTCAGAGGCAATATTTATGAATTTCACTCTGCTGTAATTGAAATTAATGTTGAGTCATTCTTTCCAGTAACTTCATGAGCAGACAAATGTGAGTTGACAGAGGGATAAGAAGCTCTCCAAGAGATAGCTCAAAAGGTGGCCAGGGTTATATATCACTTCCTGAAATGATAATACAAATGCTAATTGGTCAGAGACTTCCTGGAAGTCATGTAGCAAAAGCATGCTTTCATTTTTATCAGGAACTGCTATTTGCAGAGAGTGAGTCAAAGAGAGCAGGTGGACAAGTTTAAGATACTTATTTCAATGTTAAAGTATACTTCCCATTAAAGTACACAGTAGCTGTATAATCTTTATATAAAAGGTTAAAGCTGGGCTTGGATATTATCTGCAATAGGTCTTATAATGTGTTATCTGAATTTTCTTTTACATTGAGTTACTTATTATGCTATATAGTTGTATTTTGTGAGATCTGTTTGCAGTAGATCTCAGTAAAACATCTGCACTCTGCTGGGACAGAACAGAATCACAAAGGATTAGGGAACACATAGGAATGGAACATGTAACATTTTGGCCATAGAAATTATTCAAAGGAGAAGATTTGGAATGCATTTTAATCCCTTTAAATTCTGCACAGAGCCTGTGTAAAATGAGGAGAGGAGAAAATGAGATAAATACTGCAAATTTAATACTCCTTTGGGTTTTTTGTTTGTTTGGGGTTTTTTGTTGTTCGTTTGTTTTTGTTTGTTTTGGTTTTTTTTTGGTTTTTTATTTGTTTTGCTTTCTTTTGAGCCAGTAGAATTTCCAGACATCTAGGTTTGTTGAAACCTAATAAGCTTATATTGTTAATTTGAGCTGATTTTAAGTGACTAAAAAACTAATTTTCATTAAGAAACAACAATAATGCTCTAGAACTACTTATTCCTTATGTCTGAAGCATGAAGTACACTGAAAATTTGTATTTGTTAAGGCTTTGGTAGGGAGTATACTGTTAAATAGACACTCCTCAAGTAAACATATTAATCCTAAAAGATCTTGATGTTCAACTTTCCTTTCAGTTCCTTTCAATTTTGTGATCAGCTGGTGTCTCTGGATTTGTCTGGAGTTTTCAGAGAAATATTTCTTGTTATACTTGCAGTTTTATTGATTTTTTTTTTTAAATTTCTGAACAAATGCTATGAAATACATAGATTAGTATTTGCAGTTGCTTTGACTAAGGCATGCCAGAAATCTGTTGAAGCAGCATAAGGACTTAGCATCAGGAGACCATAATAATAATAATAATTTTCCATTCTCCCAAACTTGATATTCTAGTCTTATTTTCTTATTTGCAATGTTGCTTACTTTACTTCTTGGTTGTCTCTGGATACAGAAGAAAGGTTTTTGCTGAGCTATCAGTCTATGTTGTGTCACTTCTTCTGGAAGTTAAAGTAGGTACCTGTTATTGGAAAAGAGCTTGTCTCCTCTCAGTTCTGGCAGCTGGGCATATGCCAGTGGTACATTTTGCCTGCTGTTTTCTCAGGAGGCTCTTGTTAGTCCTTCTGAGCTCCTCATGGCTTTTCTGATTTAAACAATGTCCTGTGCTTGCTTCTGAGGTTCAAAGTCAAAAACCAACCACTGTTGCTTGGAAGGGATTTAACCATGTGTTTCCTCCTTGTTTTTCAGCCACTGGTAGCTGTACACTGCCAGTTATCCTGTAGCTCCCCAGTTATCTTTAGAATGCCTTTTGAGGAATTATCCTCTAACTCTACCCATTATTTGGGTACCTACCTAACATTCTTTGAGGAGCACTGTTTCTTTTAGGGCCTGACATGTCTTTGTGCCTTATGACCTTACTTGGTGATGTCTTTCCTCAATGGAAGAGGATCCACCTGGATTTTTCCAGGCTGCAAACGAGTATCTGTTTCTCTGCTTCTTGAGTCTTATCTGCAGCTTCTTTGAAATTTGGCATCGGCGGGTACAAAATGTGCCTGTGCCAAGAGCAATTATGCCTGTGTTGGGAGATGGTATAAGTAATCTAAATAGCACTGTTAGCATGTTTTATAGCTCTGTTAAAGAGCCTGTCATCAGATGCTATGCAGTGTGGACAGGCTGAATCAAACAATCTTGTCTTACAGGAGAAGTCTTTTTATCATTGTATTTTTTCCCTGTTTTTTCCTTTGCCTTTATGTTAAATTGAATAAAAATGTGTAATTTTAAGTATGGGGGCTTTTTTCAGTTTTGTCTTTTCCCTACAGAAATTTGGGTTCCTAAAGAAATATATGGAAAATGATGAGGCAAAATATTATATACCATCATGTGTCTGCTAACTATTTATGATGTTATGATGTTATGTTATTATGATATGATTGCTACAAAAGCATACCCCTTCCTGTAAATTCCTCAAAGGGACTATTTTGTTACAACCAGCACTGTGTAGATTTTAGGCTTGTAATATTTTTTTTCCCTAAGTGTAATATATCCAGAAAAGATGATACAAATAGTATATTTTTCTTTTCCTGTGCCTTGTGTTATCAGATACCTCACAAATTATATTTTCTATATGGAGTAGGAAGCATGCATTAGTAAGAGTCATGTCAACCAAAGGGATAAAGCCCTTGCTTATTAACTGTGGAATAGAAATAGCACACTGACTACTTTTTAAGAGATCTAAACATTTGCATGTGCACTTACTTCGTGTCAATGCTGGATTTACTAGTTAATATCTAATTTATTGTATTGTTATTTTCATTAACATAGAAGTGTCCTCTTAGGAATTTAGACAGTTCTTCAACCTGCTGAAACAGATTTTGGGCTTGTGAATGTCACAGGCTTAAAACTTTTTGGTGCGAGACATGACCAAAAATGAATGATCACTTTTCACCTGCAATGAGTAACATAGACTACAAGAAACCTCTGTGGAGATTTTGAAGTAATTTTTCTTAATGAGGGATTTTAGGGGTGTGATAATTCAGATATTAATATTTTCAAAGCTCATTGTAAATATGCATTTGTAGTGACAAGACACAAGTTTTGATCTGCTCAATATGGATAGAATATGCATTGATTAGTGTTTTGAGTAGCAAGATTACCACATGCCATCTCAAAAGCTGAGTATAAATATTTATCTGCAATGAGTGATATCTTTGAACATACATTTATTATTAAGCAAAAGGGGTTTTACATTTACCTATGTTGTCATTGGCTGTGGCTATGTCCCTTTGTGTGTACATGAGCTACTTGACAACATTTGCTTTGGCTGCATCATGATGCAATGTTTGTGGAGCGATGGAATAGTTATCTGTGATTCTCTCTTGGGACCCAGACTATCAATGCAAAGCCAAAAGCACTCCAGAAGCAGAGGATGTGTGAGTCTTAGTTGAGCCTATGATTAGAAACCTTTTTATCTCGTGGGAAGTGTTCCAAGAAACAATAGTAAACTTGAAATGTAAATCTGATTTTGCAGCTCTGTATTTGACTCCAGCATGTTTTGAATTCTGGATTAAGACTCACATTACAAGAAATGCAATTTTGAACAAAAATAAATATGAACACTCCATTTTTCCACTTTAATTTTATGTGAATGCAGCTCACTGCTAGGAATAAGCCATCAACAGTTATTTTCCAGAAAAAAAAAAAAGCTGATGTTCTAGACTGATATAGATTTTGATGATAAAAATCTATGCATTAGGGGACTAATGTTTGGTTCCCTGGTTTGTTTTAATTACCTATTTTCTGTATAATCATGGATGGGAAATCCTGTTACCTCAGTTCATAATTTGACAAATGGTGTTTTTCTGTCACTAACTGCAGAAATTGCCGTTCTGAATGCAGTTTTACTGCATTGTGAGGATGTTTGGAAAGTGACAAATATGATTTGTAGAATGTGTAACATGGGCCTTAGGTTTTTGTTGTAATAGAAAATATTAGGAGAAAGGTTTGTGTAATGAGTCTTTATTGCCTTTGCATGGGGATCATGGTTGTTAAGAACAGATTTTATAGATTGTGTATAAATTTTAATTTCATAACAAAAAAATCTTTTTGATATTAAGTAGTTTGGATTGACAAGAGCTGTTTTACCCATTTTCTGGAATTCTTAATCATACCTCTGTAAGTTTCTTAGATCTTGTATGTTTACCAGCTGTATGAGTCTGCACCGCTCCATTGCCTTAGGCACTGTGCATTTGCATTCACCTACAAAGTGCAAAGTAGGTGTAGAACATTGCTACTTATAGCTGAAGCACCTATAGTCCACTCAGCACAAATGCAAAGGGTTGCACCAATATTCAAAGCTATTCAAAACACTGGACAGGTCCAGTGTTCAGTGTTCACCAAGCCACTCTTTCATTGCATGGAAAAGGGCAAGTCCTTTCAATAGTATGTCTCTGTTTCTGTTGGTGTAGGACAGGGAGTCACTTCAGCTTTAACTACAGAAATGAAAGAAACAAAACCCCATTTCAAAGCACTGCATTTGTTCACAGTCTTCATTGAAATCTGCTACTCTCATAGAGCCAAACTGCAAGACAATCAGTAGCAAATGACAAGGAAATTCATTGCCATACTGTCTATCACTATGGACTTTGCCAGAAGTATTTGTCTCTTTACTGTCTAATAATTTATAAAGAGCAATAAAGCTGTGTTGGAGAACTCTATGTTATAGTTCCAGGCTAGAGATGATTTACTCCACTTGTCATCCTGGAGTGCTGCTGTAATATAGTACCCAGGTTGCTGCTAAAACTTACATAAGTACCTACATCATAGAAGGTGGTATAATTACAATACGTAACTTCTGGAAGAATCTGTGCAATTGTAGATTGAAACAAGCTCCAGTCTTCAACCCCAGCTGTTACTAAATTCATCTTTTGGCCCTGCAAGGGTTGAAAATTGGAATCTTGGCTGTCCAGGGATTGTGTAAGAAACAAACTTTGTGCTCAGGTCCTGTGCCCTTCAGCCCGCCAGCTACCATATGTCATGGGAGATTTTAGCCTTGCTAGAAGTTGTCCAGTGACATTGTGTTTGTGCATGATGCAGTTGATGAATAGGCACTGTTTTTTGACTGAGCTAGCTAGCAAGAAAACTCCACAGATGATCATCTTTGTCCTCAGCCTGCAGAGACAGGAAGTAGTTGCATATGACTTTCTTGAATGAAAAGAAAATAAGAGCCTCAAGTTATAGATGAACTAAGTCCAAAGCACTCACCAAACTACGAAATAGAAAAATATCAGTATTGGGCTCAGGTCAAAACAAAGAAAAAAAGGTGATAGTTTATTTGGTGAGATCTTCCAAAGGATGTGATGATGATCTTGTTTGCTGCCTAGCAACAAGGCCAGCTTTAAGAGTAGGAAAGTATGTCCCTGCCTAATCTATCAAGAGTGACTCTCTACAGAAAAAAGAAATAATTACAATCCTTGGTAATAAATTATTAAGGGATATTAATTATTGTAGTAAGTTGCTTGCTGTCAATATTAGCAAATTGACAAATGCTGAACCCTATACAGAAAGAGAAGCAAAAAGTTAAGCCAATTTTATGGCAAAGGCAAGAAAAGTTGCCTAGAAGCATTCAGTTCCCATACTGAGTAGGATTAATGTACTGCAATAAGACATGTGAGCTAGATGTGACTCTACCTCTGAATGTGGAAGGTATTCTTTTTGTAATTAGTTTATATCACAGGTTATGTGACTGAATGGAAATGCATCATCTAGTCTAGAACTACAGTACTTGTTCCACAAAGGTGCATTATAGCATTATAGCTGCAGTAGAAAAACTTAGATGTCTCTGGATATTCAGGTTAGATGGTCCAAAATTACAGTTTTGCTTGGTCTTACAGAGGTACTTACTGCTCATCATTCTGTATTTTATTTCATGTCATTAGAGGTAGAAGAAGGTTTTTACTTTAATGTATTAGTAATTCCCTGTGTGCAGTTCCATATTGCAGTTCCTGGAATTTCTTCTCTCACAACAGAAGTGCTCCCATTTCTGAGTTTTCAAGCTGCAGCTACGTACATCAGACAGCCTAACACTTGTATTTGTATTAATGCCTGCGGTATCTTCTAAAATTTTCCCTGTGAGTCAGTTCTACACAAGTTTTATAGCAGGCTCATAATTTAGTCAGCTGAGCACGGATAAGGGTGGCTAACTGCAGATGCTCACATTTCACTGTCGGAGATGCTCAAGAACACGGTCTGTTTTAAGCATATGTGTTTGCTAGGCTGTGCTGACAGAAGAGAGATGCCATTTATTCCAATCCAAGTGCTTCATTTTCCTTTTTAATAATGTAAATACAATAGTAGGGAAACCTGCAAACTGCACTTCTTATTTCCACACATTTTTTCAGTGGTAAATGTAACACTGTAGTATTGCTGCAAGTAGACAGAAGGCTTTTCCTGTTAACAGATGGGGAGGATCTTGACCTATCCTTTGTCAAATATCACATGAGTCAGGCTACCTGATTGCCATCAGGCTGCGTGCCTGGGTGGGCGCCAGGGTGGTCAGGTAGGGTATAACAATAGCCATTCATCACACCCAGCCTGTCTCTCCCCTCTGTCAGTAAGATAAAATGATCTAATATAATCAACTCTACAGGAGACACAAGGCTTGCTGGTGTTTTGTTCTTGGTGGAGAACCTTGTAAAAACAAGCACACACATCTACAAACAGGTCAGGAAAACTCCCACAGCATTTCCAGTGTGGTAACTGATAGCAGTATATTCATGGACTAAATTGCTTTGGGGCTCTTCTGGGCTTTTTTTTTTGCTTTCCCCTGTAGTGGTGGTGTCAGAAAAAAAAGTAGAGGTATTTGTTTCTTTCCTTATTGCTGTGTTTCTGCTGCAACAGATAATGATGTGGCAATGACAATGGTGCCACATGGCTTCTGCCCTTGATGGTGACAGAAAGGAATAGAAAAAAGGCAGGTAACAGTGAAATGATGTAAAATAGTAAGGGCCTGGACTAATCCTAGGAAAGATTACCATTTGGATTAAACAGGCTTTGAATACCTTTTTCTGTGATGTTTCTGGTAAATTTTTGATTAGGTGTTAGCTGTTATGTTGACTTTGCACATGCTTGGCTTTGTTTCCTAAAATTTTTTGTCAAAGAACTGCATTCAGCTCATGGGACTTGCAGCGCCCATGTCCTGTCAGTCTGACAGGAACCTGCTTTTATTATTTGAAATGAGGAAGATTAATGTAACCAAACCTTATCTGAGTAGCTGCAGTTTGATGCCCAGAAGCCCTGGATGATCCTGCAGGTCTTACCCTACTATGTGAGCAGATTTTGTCATAGAGAGAGACTCTGAAAGAAAACCTGCCACAAAGGATTTATAATTCATGCAGATAGTCAAAGGAAAGAAATCATCTTCCATGTTTTCCATACTGTGAACAGTATGGAAACTGTCAGGTTTAGCGAGTTCAGCAGCAGTGGTTGAAAGTATCTTCCACATGGGTGAATACTCCACAGTATTCACAGTATTTGCCTGGATGGCAAATTGGGATTTTCTACTTTGAATGGTGGAACACCCAAATAATTTGTCTGAGGACTCATTATTAGCTATTTAGGGAAATGGGAGTAGTTAAAAGGATCTCTTTGTCCCATATTTTTTATTTGTAGGGCATATAGGAACTCTGGTCTAATTTCTTTTAAAATTCACTTTTTTTTTTTTTTAATACCACATTTCTTCTTCACACTAACACATAAAACAGGGCTAAACTTACAGATATCTTAGAGAACACAGTATCTTGTACTGTACATTTTTATTACAATGGAAAACATTCAAAAAGCATTGCATAGCATTATATATATAAAATACACTTATGTATATATATGTATGCATTATACAATTATATCCTTCATATAGCATTGCCATATGAGAAGTGTATATGCTGGCTGTGTATGCGAGTGTGGTTTCTTCAGCTTCTGTGAAGCTTTGGACATTTAGGCCATCTAAGAAGCGTATGGTTGCTGTGTCTAAATTTAATTTCCAAGACTTTGACTGCAATTCTTATCTCTTGATAATGTTTTAATAAATGCAAGTGTTTTAAGGCCAGTAGGTACCACTGTGATAATCTTATAGTTTTCCACATAACAGCTGCTAGATAATTTTATCTACATGAAGTCCATAATTTCTAATTTTGTTCAGCTCTAGGCTTGTTCCTGTTGAAATTAAAGAAAAAAAATTGCCCTTGATTTGAGGCTATCATCTGTATGAGAGCTGATAGACCTGGGCCTTGCTGTCGTTCTGCAGAGCAGTGAAATTACTGAGTGCATTTGAGAGTGCTTTATGCTTCCTCTGGTTCTATTACTCAGTCTAGTTATACTATGCTACCAGATTCTACTTGGATTAACACTTAATTTCAAGTGTGTTATATATTTTTGGTGGTATGTATGATGAACCATCTGAGTATGAGGAAGTTGAATGGCAGGGGAGGGAGAAAGGAAAAAGAAAAATGATTGGTAAAATATGCAACAAAGAAACTCCCCTTATATTTAGAAAACAGTCATTTGGGAGCTTCCCTCTTTGCCAGTGAAATGCTTTATTACATTGACATGAAAGGATTTAGAATGCAACAAAATCAATAGGATATTTATTTCAAATAATTAATCAAAAGCAGAACATTTTACATTAATTTTCAGGTGTTAAAACTGAAGTAAAATTGGCCTTGAAACAATGTCAGTTTTTTATTTTGAAAATATTGCAGCAAAACTTTGATGATATCTCCTTTTTTTTCCCCTTTTTGAATAAAAAGTTTTTCCAGAGTGGTTGCAAATTTGAAAAATGCTGATAAAAATTGTTTTTCGCCTTCTGATGAAAAAATTAATCTGCATTTATTTGAGTACTTGAATTTCTTTAAAAAAAAACTTTCAATGACATGACTTTACAGCCTACAATGAACATTACAATGTATATTTAAGGCACTAGTATTTGAAGTGATCTATTTAAGGAGACCATAATTCAAAATAAAATTAAATGTAGATCATAATTTTAATTCTGGGGTTATGTTTTTAGCTTTTTTTTTTTAAATTTTATGGCTTTCAGAATTTTAAGGGTTTAGTTCAGGTATGTTGGTCTTTGAACACAGGGTACACTCAGTTTGTGTGCATTTTACTGGCTACAGATGGATTTCTTCTCTGGGGTGTCAATAACATGAGTGTGCTTCAACCCATTTTTGTTGAGCTGGGCATGATTGACTTAGCATGAAGGCATTGATTTGCCTACATTTTTTCAGGTGCAAAAGGAAAAATCCCACCTTCCTGCTTCTCAGCCAATTTTCCTGCCAACAGTCAGCAGCAGTTTGCTACCTTCTGAGTTGTTTGCTTTCACAGAGGTTTTATTCTGTTAGCTTTTCAGCCCTTTGCAGCTCAGAAACACTGTGTTGGTGAGGATGGGGCTAGCAGAGGGATGGGCAAGGCTTGGGAAGCCCACTGAGGGCACTGGAGCTGGTGTGGGAGCAGTGGTGGGGTCAAGGGGAGCCCCGCAGCCTGCCAGGAGAGAGCCTCTCCCTCACTGCCTCACACACAGTGGATTAGAGCGGGTGTGCTGCAGGAAATGCAGCCAGCCCCGTGTTTCCCAGCGAGGTGTTGTGCAGATGCTGATAAATAATACAGCACGACTGACTTTGGTAATTGTATTAATCAACTGGGTTTGTTTTCAGCAAGCCATGTTGTAAGGGTTAGCTCAGTTTAACGGGAGCATATGGAAAGCTGTAACTTCCTTCTTTCTGCTGGAAAAAATTACAGGAATTCCTGTTGTACAAAATCCTCACTTAGGTTATGTTGATGTTTTCAAGTACTTGGTACTTCCCTCACTGTCAGATACCAGACATATGAAATACCGTCACAGACGCAAAAGCTGAGTTAAATATTGGAATATTATTTTCCATAATAAACATTATTTATTCAAAGATTTTAGATTTGCCACTTCTAGATTTTAGTTCTCTTTCTGCGGTACTGAACCAGCATTTGAATGTTACATTGTAGAAGACAAAGCAATATAGACAAAAATTTTCTGTTGGATAATCTGTTTATACAGGGCTTGTTATCCTAAGTGGCTTTAATGGCACGCTGCCGACCATGTGGAGATTCAGGGGAGATTGCTCCCACTGTGGGAAATACGATGTTTCTCGGTGTCTCCTCAGTAGGATGGTTCTGTCTGGCTGCAATGGGCAGACGGCACCATCAGTTTTTTTGCCAGTGAGAGCCCACTTTTCTAAATTCAGTCCTCTAGGAAACAGTCCTCTAGGTGTAACTTCTTCACTGAAGGAGTCGGTTGACTTTTGCCTGGTAACATCTGGTCTGAATCTGGCCTCTTGTGATATAATGAAATTTGAGGTAGAAATAGGAAAGGCAGTTCAGAGAAAATGTCAGAGCTGACCCTCTAACCTGAAAAAGAATGATAAATAAATATAGATTTTATTAAATAATTTTTGAAATTGAGGTTTTTAATAAAATGTTTTCTCAAAGGTTTGGAAATATTTGATCTAATTTTTAGCATACTTCTGCCAATTATATCATAGCTTCTTTGTTC
Organism: Aleadryas rufinucha; assembly: GCA_013397815.1. Lineage (NCBI taxonomy): Eukaryota > Metazoa > Chordata > Aves > Passeriformes > Aleadryas > Aleadryas rufinucha. Next base: position 460,423 of record VZTH01011884.1, on the reverse strand, counting down.
TACGGTTGATATTAGAAAAAAATTGCTTATGGGTTACTTAGGAGGGAGTCCAATTTTATAGTTTAAATCTTATTAAAAGTGTCAATACAGACAAGCAGTTCAGATTCAGAAGCTGATATATGCTTGAACATCTGGGCATGTGCCAGATAAATTCTTCTTACTCCTGCAAGGTTAATATATTCAAATATCTATAACCAGGTTGGATGCTGACAGTGAGGACGGTCTAGAAAAGAAAACGTAAAGACGCAGAAGAATATCTGTCTCACGAGATGTTTCATAGCTGCATTGCTGTAGGATGCACTAAACCATGTAGGTGGTGTGGACAGCCTGGCTGTGTGGCATTATCCCAGCTCAGTGACAGGGCTGGATCTCCCCAGCAGGAGGATGCAGGGAAGATGGAGCCAGATGAGGCACAGACGTGATGGCAATGAGGGAAAATCCTATGAGATATCAAGGAAAAAAAGTACCCAGGCAGCAACCCAGTGTCCATAGAGGTGGTAGAGCCTTCATCCCCAGAGACACTCAGAGCTCCACCAAACATGAGCCATCTCCAACCTAAATTGCTCTCTGACCCTGCATTTTAAAGGGCTGACTTCCATGATATCAGTTTTTCTTTTTCTCTCCACATGGTACTAGCATGGTCATACAGCAAACATTTTGTACCTCATTGCTTGCATTTGGTGGGCATCACAAATAATTTCAAGCAAAACAGAAAAAGCTGTACATTTTTATGCATCTATATAATTATATCTATTTATATAACAGATATTTAAATTGGGACCTTGTTTTCACTAAATCACTGCTAAAGACAAGACAAAAGAATCCCAAGTACTCAGGTTGATCAGGATGATTAACCTTTTGTTTTGGGTAAGCCTTGTGTGTCTCTCACACTCTTCAGCAGCTGGTGTGCATGCCTGCTAATGCAAAGGCATTATGCTACATTATATTCAGGATAAGATTTACTGCATTTGCTCATTTGGGGCAACTTTGGGCATGCCAGGCTTCTGGTTTGTGATAAATCATGTTTCATGAACGTACTGCTTGGAAAGAAAAGGAGAAAGAGGTAATGAGAACAACAGGATTTGTGTGTTTGGGTGATTTTTAAAGTGATGCAGCCTGACTAATTCATAATGTTCATTCTCACAGTTTTGTAAGACGAATGGATCACAGTTTTGATCTGGTTTAAAATGAGGTTCGGTTGATCAGGTTGATATAATGATATAAAACTGAAATAAAGAAAGTGATAATATTCATCAAGAGAAGAAGGAATTGAGTTTACAGGGGATGCAGTCTGCCCTCTAGCTCAAGCACTCCATCTTGAAGGGAATTTTTTTAATGTGATGTGGTTGCTAAAATGGGTCACAGCAGCATCCATTAGCTTTGTTTTGGAACTCTAAAAGATGTGTGAAATTCAAATCCAGATGCAGACTGGTCAAGAATTATGATTCATTCTTCTATTTAAGAAACATAAAAAATATCACCCATAAACCTTAATGTTGGATCAGGTTTTATCTCAAAAAGTCTGGTGTTTTTATGTTAATCCAACTGCAGCACAAGCAAATGAGTAAGCTGTGTCTATTTTGGGGTTGCACTGATTGTAAACCTATAGTTTTGTATGTTTTTAAATGAAGGTCATTCAGTAAAAGCACAATCTGGAAGTTAAGGGCGTGCCATGTCCCATTATGAACTATTTGTGTTTCCTGCTTGATGTGTGATGTCTGTGAAGGGATTAACACACACGGAGCTACAGCTTTCCTGGGCAGAAGGTGTCCTTGGGACAGAGATGGTTCAAGGGGGAGTGATGATTTTCCAGTGTGAGCTTTTGGTGATGTAGTGCTTTTAACATAATATCTTTTTGGAGGGTTTTGGCAGAGGATTCTCTTGTGGCATCTGACAGTGCAGGAGTTGTCTTCCTCCTGCTGCCAAGTGCTGTTTCACTTACACTTAATCAAATTAATGTCTTCCATTTAATACAGTGAGCCGGTTTTCTAATTTCTCTCCTGAAGTCTTTAACACTAGTACTGTAAACAGTAGACAAACCCTAGAATTTGTTCCAAGGATTGATCTGGAAACCAAAATGGAGACAAATAAAGGTGAAGACACCCTTTGTGACCATTCAAGCTTTCTTCCTTTACCAGTGGTAACTTTCTTCCTGTGAGACGTTGCATTCTCTTGCCTTTTTGGCACCATGCAGTGCTGTGATCATCTTCAGCAGAGCAGTGGTGACCTTTGAGTGCAGTGTTTGTGTATGTATCGTGGAGGCCCTCACTAACACTGATGTGCTGTGCACATATTTGAGGTGAAACATTGGTATTATCTTCTTTCATGGCAAAAATGCAACAGTTTCCAGTTAGTGCTTACAAATACCAAAGCACAGCACAGGCTGCAATTTACTTTAGAAATAATTTCCATTATCAATGAATCATCTCCCTTTTTTTTTTTTAATTAGATGAGAAAGGCAGGCATGCCAAGTCCCAGTGCACTAGCATATTACAGAAAACTTGTAATAAGGATGTGTACTTTTCCACTGAGTACTAGGTGCATCTCTTTGCAGAACAGCTGAGCAAATTATTGAAAATGTTATAGGCAATGAATTCCTACTTTCTCGTGATATATTACTGTAGGACTTATGCTTGTTCTGTTCCTTGGCCATCCAGCAACTGCACTGTTGTTAATTTGCTCTGTTAATTTGTTAATATAGCTCTGTTAAAAATGGTTATATTTTAGTTGAATGTAATTGAATAGCATTTCTAATGACAGACATAGGACTCCTCTTCCTTTTGGATAATGTGATCTGAATAAATATGGAGACTAGGAAAATAAACACAACTGCTGTCTTTTACCATGTTGTGTAAACTGTTAAGAGTCCTTACTGTTCTTCCCCTAGGGATCAATGTCATATACTTGTCTATCAGATGCTCAGACTAGCCTTGATCTGTGAAATGATGCTGCCTTTTGCTTTGTGTTTCTGTGAATTGCCAGAATCTCTCAGTAAAATACATGTCTAAAAATTTCCCATATGCATTTTGAGTCAAAACAAATCTCTGGAATATGTAAACAGATAGTGCTTTTCTGAAAACTAATAATTCTTTGCCTGTATCTATTCCCCCGCATCTGGCTAGATATTCCCTCCTTTGTGCTAGAAACAACATGTGTGTGGCCACATGTTCATCTGTATTACAAAACCCATCCAGATAAGCTAAGTAAAACAAAAGAAGCTAAGAAAAAACCCCAAAAACCCAACTTTTCTGCACTCTGGGGAGCGATCAGGCTTGCTAAGTGTAAGGCTGAAACTTGGGACTTCCTTTTGATGCTTTTTAACTCAGATGCTTTACCACAAGTTCAGGATCCTGTAGAGGATGCTGACTGACCTCATTGAGGATTTTTTCTTGAAGATGAAACTGTGTATTTCAAAAGAGTTGAAATCACCACAGATGGATTAGGGCAGAACACATTTGTTCATCTAGATCAGTTTTTCAAGCTTATACAACTAACCTCATTTGAAGTGACTAAATGATTTAAAGTAAGGAAAGGCTGAATTTCCCTTAATATTCTCCTTTACACTTTACCATAAAATCCCCCAACAACCTCCTCCCCAAATTGTCCAAAGTCTAAGAAGGGATTAAGAAATCATTAAATAAAATTACTCTGCAGATCATAAGGCCATCTTTTTCTTCCTTTGGAGGCCACCCAGTCAGTGTTGCTCTCTTGTGCTTCCATGCTTAGTCCCAAACCCTGGCCATCATGTAAGCTCTGTCAGCTGAGCCTCTTGTGGCTCCACCAGGGTCATGAGCAGCTGTCTGAGCTCCTATTACAATGGCGAGAATTCAGAAAAAGTGTGAGTAGAAGAAAGTAGATTTGATCTATTTCTCTTTGTGTCTAGTTCATGCACTCTGCTTCATGTTTATCCACTCATATCGATCCACTGTTAGAGATAGAATCTCTTTTCCAGTTTTAAACTGGAGCAGTTGCATGTTCCAGCTGCTCCTGTGGGATTTCAGGAGACGATGTATTTCAGATCAGCAAGATTTTCATCCTGTCTTTCTTCTGCCCCCAGCTGCAAATTCCCAGTCTGATTCCTGGTTAACAATCTGACTGGAACAAGGGAAGGAGCTTTCTTCAGCAGCTGCATATGTTTTAGTGCTAGTTCTTGTACATGTAGTTTCCTGCATATGAGCAGCTTATTTCTTATGTGTCATGCATGATGTTAGAAGGTTGGCTTTTGCATTCACACTAATTTGGAGTTTGGATTAATTAATGGTTATTAACTATTAAGGTTAATTAATTGAATTGTGGATTGTTGGTATTTTTCCCAGTTAAATGATTGAAATCCCTACCCCTTTGCCCGGTTTCCAGTTTTAAACAACCTTTTATTGGTTTGAAAACTTTATTAAATCATTGTTCAAGTTCTCCCCACACAGTGACTAAAGGGGCTTTTCTAAAGTGCACCTCGAGGCTCTGATGCTAAAAATAGAAACTGTCCATTGGACTGCAACCGGTCTCCATGGTGAGGCAGAATTTTAATGAGGATTCTTCCCGCCATAAAGACTGGTGACATCACCTAAAGATGACGCTCCCTGGAGACAATGAGCCATTGGACAAAGAAGATTACTTCATCGGAAGAGTCCTCCAATCCTGATGGACCATGGGGGCCGGACTGTGGGCGGTCAGGGGTGGAGCCCGAGGGTTATAAAAAGGGGGCCCCGAAGGAGGGGAGGTGCTTCTTAGCCCCAGGCTAGCTGTGGGTTGGAGACCAGCGTTGCGGCTCTCGGCCATTTTACCCTATCCAGGGGCCATTTTACCCTATCCAGGGACTTAATTATTTTTGGCTTTAGCTTAACTAAAGCCAACGCAACGCTGAGGATCCCTGCTTTGGGGAAACAGCCATACTGGCTGAGAAAGGTCTCTGATCTCTGCGATCCCGGGTTTTGATTTTTGCGGAAGCGGCTCGTTTTCTTGATTCACTTTTTAAATAAAAACCTTTTTATTTTTACCTGAAAATAAGAGCTGCCTCTTATTTTTGACATTATGAGCCTTATTTTCCTAGGTAATCAGTGTTGCATCATAATTATCTTAAGGAATTAAAAATATCTTTTGAAAAACTAAGGTTTCGCTAAGGCATAGTGAATACATTTACTTGCAATAAGATTTATCAAGGATAGAGACCAGAAAATTGAACAAGGTTGGAAGGTGGTCATGACTAGATTCTCAGCTTTAGACTGGGAAAACTGCTTCTGTCTCTCTACAAAAATGCCAGACTTCATCTCTGAAGTGTTTTGAGATGCTTGAAAATTCCTCAGTGAGGATTAGGTATGATTATTTCAATAATTTTTAGGTTTTACAAAACTTGTCAAATGTGAATAACACTGACCTTACCTCTAGAGGGCCTGTGCAGTTTACTATTTCCTCTTCTGTGTATCCATCTTATGGGAAAGGTCCTGTGCAAGAGCAACATGATATTGTAGTAGTGTATCAGAAATATTTGAGGCTTCATTGCCAGTGAGCCCCAGGGGCCTGTGCACTGCTTATTGCTCAAGCAGTTGTAGCAGAATAGCAGCCTGTTACCAACTGCCTGAAAACTCCCGAAACCTTCTGCCTTTGTTATTTTTACTCCAGTTTTTTTTTTGGGGGGGTGGCTTAGTATACTAGAAAACAGGATGTAGTGGGGAGAATTTGCAGGCTTTCAGCTGTATGTCTGAGATTCAGTAATTCTATATTGGGGATGGTATTGCATTACTTCAGCTGATAGGTTTGTGTGTAGATACATGTACATTGGCTAAAATCTGGTTTATATCCTTTCAGCTTGCACCTGATCAATTGTAGAAAGCAAAAGCCCCCTACAAACACTAAGTAGGGATAAGTGAAAACAAACCATGAATTTGTTCCATTGATGGGCTCCACATGTTCTCAGATCTGCCTTCATATTTTGTCTATTTTCTTCCCTAACCAGCAATTTGAGAGTTGTACAGTAAATTAAGAGAAGAGCTTTCAACAACCATAGCTAAACATGAAACAGTTATGATAATGAAGTGCCTTTGGATCCCCTCAGATTCAGAAAGAACGGGAAAAAACTAATTTCCTGAAGACTTTTCCCATTCATTCTGCACAATCTCTGCTAAACCTGCTTCCTATTCTCATAGGATGATTCCCCAGTCAGCACATCTGCAGAGGTGTGTGGTTACTCTGCTGTGTTACAGCCCAGAGCACCTTCAGCTGTGACTTCCACTTCATCTCACCCAATTTAACTCTCTTCAAGTACAGAAGGCTAATAATGAGCAGGTTGCCATAAGTTTTTAAAGAAGCAGCAGGAAACATCTTAATGCAACTGTCAGTCTGTGCACGTACTGCGGGCGCTTGCTCTCTCTGATAGCCTGGAGCTTAAAAGCGCTGTTCCCTGCCAAGGGAGAGGCGGCTATCTTCAATTTGGCATCTGAAAATGACAAAGTGATCTATCAAGCAGAATTAGGAGCACAGATCCTTCCTGTTCTGTTTAGCTTTGTAATTCAATCTGAGTCAAACCAGAGGCCTGGCCCGAGGAGAAGTGCTCCTTCAAATCTAATGAGGCAGTCCTCCGATTTACCATCATGCAAACATTAATATGTAAACTTCCTATGTATGTAAAAGATAAAAAGGCATATTGTATCTGACAGAAGTTACTTTTCAAGGTATGCTAATTCTGAAGCTCTCCTTCTATTGGATTCTTCTTCACACTCTCTGTAGGCTTTCACAGCTACCTTTCTATTTTTCCATGTCACTCCAGAGTTCCTGGCTGAATTCCTACCCCATGCCTAGGCATATTCCTGAAAATAGACTTAGAAGTGTCACATAGAGCTTGTGAAAAACTTCTCTGGGCTGCCAGTAACTTGGAAGATTTGAAAACTCTGCTTATGACTTACCTGATTTTTGACATGACCGTTCTGTTTATACACTTTTGTCTGAGGAATGAAATTTGTGTTTTCTGTACTAGATGAATGTGCTCTGTAATAAGACTATCCAGATGTATTCTGGTTGGGGTTTTTGTTGGTTTGGATTTTTTTGTTTGTTTGTTGGTTAGTTTTGTTAAATTTTTGTATGTGTTGCCAGCTTGATAAAAAACTTGGAAGTTACAGTGAGAGCATGTATTGTATGTAAGATATAATAGGTAAAGATGCAATAGCATGTGTGCATAAAGGAGGAGCTCAGAATTCCTCAGCTCCATGTAACTTTTTTACCATGTCCTATTTCTCTTCCTGGAATGCTGTTTCACACCTGCTGTGCAGTGCTGGTGTAATTATGAATGTATTTATGATACATATTTACTTAAGAGATTAGAGGTACTGTTATTGAAATACAGCATTTAATATTTTCCCCTAAAATGGCTCATGCAAAAAATCATTGACCAAGGATACTTTCATCTGATTTCAATGGCTTTATTTTTCATTTTGCTTTACTTCTCTTCCACTTCTGCTTCTCTGTGTCATTCCTGGTGTTTTGATGGTAAGTTTTCTGGTAGAACCTGTCTCTCATCTCATATCTGTCTAGCACACCACAAAAGGATGGTAACTTCAGAGGGCTTTCTGGGTGAAACTGTTAAAAACATTGAAATATTTCTGAAGAATAGTAAAATGAATATGTTCTTTTTGTTGCTGTTCAGGATCTGGTAAGAGATCAGCTAAGGAATAGAAGCCTAAATATGTGTGACTTCCTCCTGTGGACCCATTTAGAAGGTTAAACCTATTATCAGAGCTCTTGTGTTTGTTTACTGCACAAGGAAGTTTTAAAGATGAAGACATAAAAAGTCATTATAGATGCTAAAACATTCTTAAGTGTTCCACAGCAATGCAGTGGAAATAATGACAATAGAGTAGAAATGCTTTAAAAATAACACCACTGATGAAAGAAGTTGCGACTACCTTCTAAAAAGGGGATGATTTGGCTGAAATCTTAGGCTAGTAGAATCTTCTTACAGCTGTGCATTCTTAAGAGAAACACAATTTAATTGTCCATTTTCCACTGAAGTTCAATATTGGTGCACGGCCTGAAACCCAACTAACTCAACAAATCTCTCTTTGGGCCATTTGAGTTCAATAACCTAACTTGGCTGTGGAGATTTTTTTACAACAACTAAGCTCAGGCTGGATTGCCTGAGGCATGTGTTCCATTCCCTACTTTAACCTCTGCTGCTTTCCCAAATCCTTGGGAAATTTTGAAAACTAAGTTTCCACTTGGAATGAAACTGGATGTAGGAAAACAGCTCAACCAATAAAGTGTAGCATAGTAGTGCACATTTAGTGCAAACTTCGTGTTTCTTTAGCTCACTTTTGGCAGTCTTGAGCAATTTCCTTTTTTCATCTGGCATAAGAGCTATTAAAAACTGATATGCAAATGAGGTAATGCCAGTTAATTTAATTTCTTTAGCAGAGAACATAGATAGCAATGGAATATTCCTTTTCATCTGTGATGGGGAAGGTTCTGGGATTCTCTCTTTTATCCCCATGTCATTTTGCCAAGTAATTTTCCAGTAATTCAGGAGCTGGCAGCCATGAAGGGCTGTAGCAGGAGCAGCATGATGCTCTGACAGCTGGATGACTCCGGCATAGGCAGTAGGCCAGTAAAGGCATTGCAGAAGTGTCCTGATTTCTCTTCTGAATGGGGACAGCAGGCTGGTCTTTCCTCTGTAGACTCCTGTCAACTCGATGTGATAATATAGAAACCACTTGACATGCCTTTGCATCCCTGGTTTTATTCTGTGCTGCTCATGCCTGTAAAGGCATGTACTGACTAAGCTATCCAGAAGTTTGGAGTGTTTGAGGCTGTTGTGGTTTTCTGTATAATTCTTCTGGTCAGGTCTGTTTACCTGACTCTCGGCAACAAAGCAAGAGAAAACTGTTTAACCATATTTCTGTGCTAGATTTTTCCTTGGAGATAGCTTTTGCAATTTGAAGTCAATGTTAGAGAGCTGTGGTGTTTGACCCTCAGCAATTCCTATGGGGAGTGCACATGTACAGATCACTTCTTCCTTCCAAGTGTCAAAGGAAGCAGAGCTGTGATTGCACTGGAACTTTGATTCTCATTGTCAAAACACTGTGTAAGGAATCATAACTCATTCCCTTTTGCTTCCCCAGATGGATTGGATCTTTTATTTGCTTTGTACTCTGCAGTGTTTATGCCAGTAACTATTTCTTAATGTTTCTACATATGCCTGACATGCAAACCTGGCTGAATGACACCTGCTTGTCATCAGTAGATTCTAAGTGTGCACATGTTTTATATATCAAATCTGGAACATTTTTAGTGTAGCCCTCTTCAGTGTTGGATCAGAAAAATGCATAAGGTTGCTATTGACACTTTGATTCCTTATTGTAGTTGAAACCAACAAGTGTATAATTGTTGCAGGCTGGAAGAATGTGTTAATTGACCCAAAGCCCAGAAGTGCTCAGGGTACAAACAGCTGATAACAGAGAGGCTTTTCTCTGTCAGTAGATAAATTGACATCACCACTGAAAACAGTGGCATAGCATTAGCAATGCCCCTCTGCTCTCAGTCTCAGGCAATGTACTCAAGTCCAGTACTATAATAACTTGTTTCTTTTGGACACCAAAGAACAACCATTCCAGGAGAGAAAACCAAGCCTTTCCCCCTTCTCTGCAGCCCTGGGCTAGAACATGTGTGCTTATTAGGAAGGAATGATTCATATAAAAATAGCAACTGTTCACTGGTAATCGGTCTTCAGTGGTTTGGTTTTTTTGGTATTATTTTTTCTGTTCATATGAAAAATGTGTTCTTTTGTTTGTTGGTGTCTTTTTTTTACCCCTTCATGTGCTCATAAATTTGTCATATTTGGGAGATTTTCTTACATGGAAACAAAAATGTGCTCTGTTCTGCTGAAATTCAAGTTCTTTCAGAATGAGAGAAAGTGAAAAATTTCAGTAAGGTTCCCAGATTCCTGTAAACCATGAACAAAACCGCTGTGTTTCTTAATAATCTTGCTCCTGAAAGGGTTGAACTTTCAACAAGGATAGTTGAAGACAGGCATCAGTATGCAAAATTCATCCCAGGTGGCAAAGGTATAAAAAACTGAAACCAGGGGTCACAGAATAGGAAGTATTGAGCAACCTTAATAATAGGTGGTGCTATCAGACTTGCCTATAAATAATCCATGTTGTCAGGAAACTAATGGATATTCTGTATTCAACATTCCTATGAGTCAAGAGTAAGTGGTTCACCAGATTTTCATTATTGATGTGTCTGCAGCTTTGTTTAAATACTATGCCTGCATTTGGGACCGGGGAAAGTTATAAGAATCCTTTCACCACTGGTGGTCTGTGACAGCCACCTTGCCTTGCACAAAGAGCTGAAATCCTCTAAGTATGGTTTCAGAAGAGTTGTTGCCACAGCTTGGGAAATGGAGGCAATCAATATGTTTTAGAACTTTTTGGGAATGAAGGATCTCCACAAAGGATTGAGAGAATTGATGTTTATTTCAAAAATAATTTAGGTGTGGACTTCGCAATTTTTTTTTTTTTCAGGTGCGGGGAGAGTTTCTACCACTTGCTGACAGAGGGGGCTATCTGTCCGTGGTTGGCAGAACATCCTCCAGTCGGGAAACACAGCAGGGGAACCAAAGTCACTCTCAAGAGTAGTGTGGTACACACTAGGGCAAGAAAGTAAGAAAAACCTGAGTTAAAAGTGTTTCAGTGATTTTGACAGAAGTAATGGACACCCTTCCTTAGAACCTAAGGCGGGGGGGGGGTGATATTTGACCTCTTAGATCACAAAAGATATTTACTAATACTTTTCCCCAAACAAAATATCTGTTAAATGCAGATACACAGGACAGCCAACAAAGTAACAGAAAGTGTCAAATAGTAACATTTCAGTCATTGTAAAAATGTAAACAGGAGCCATACAGGAGAAATTCTGATGTTAATTCAGTTAATTCCGTTTTAAGGCAGTTACCTGTAGACCTTGGTAGACTTATTTAATTCTTCAAGCCTATTCTTGAATTATGCTGATAAGGCTAATTTAAAAGAAAAAAACCTAGATTCTTAAGTTTCTGCTTCAGGATTCCAGGAGGAATGAAAATGTATCCATGAAACTGGGCTAGAATAGTCAGTAAACAGTCAGAAATCTTGTTAGAGGAATGCTGTGGAAAGTGAAAATGAGTTTGATGTGTGCCTCTGTGTTACTTGGGAAATGCAGAGGGAGAAACAAAGATTTCTAAACAGCAAAAATAAATCCCTGCTAAGATGCCTTAATAATGAAAGAAGATAGGTGAAACTTGCCATAAACAACCCTAATTCAGCAGAAAACCATCTGTGACTAATGAGTATTCTCATTTGAGTACAGTACTTTGCTTGGGCTTATCTATCCACTCATTCACTCTCTTATATAAACCGTTTCAGTCTGAATCTAAGAATGAAAAGAAATACCAACACCTTCTATTAGGAAGTAAAGTAGTTGGAGAGAATGTAAATGACCTTCTGAAGACTTAGGTAGAATTTCACCATGTGTCCTGGCTGTGCTGCAGCACCAGAGTGCTCAGCATGAGCTGGTTGAACTGGTTGCCCACATATTTTCCTTTCAGGTGTTTCTTTCCCCGCTGCTGCTGTGTGATCTACCTAAGCTCCAGTGTGCTTAGGCGTGTGTGCAGGGTACTGCAGCCACAGCAGGGGTGGTGCGGTTAGGCTGTTCTTGGCTGGCAACCAGAGCACTGCAGTTTGAAAATAAGCACTATTGAATTTATGTAGGGTACACATTTCAGAAGCAAGACACAAGATCTGTACATTTGAATACACAGTCTGTGTTCCTTCTATGTGGGGTGTAAACTCCCCCTTTCCTGCCCCACATGTCTACGTTAACTAAAGGCCACAGGGAAACCCACATAATTAAAAGGCACTGAGGTCATGAGCTGGTTATGAGGCAATTTAGGTTTCTTGTGCAGGCCTGCTGGGTCGATAGAGATACAAGTCTGCTCTCAGTAGGAACAATGATCTTCTTTTGTAAAATATGAAGGAGAAAAACATGATTTAGGAAAGTCTAGTGCCTCACTGAGGCTTAATTGCATTTTCAGAGATGCGTATAACCTTCTGTTTCACTTCAGGATGCACAGGGCTGATCCTGTCACCACTGAAGTATTAAATCTGAGCAGTATCACAGTTAAAGTAGCATCCCAGTTGAAAATTACATCTGAGTAAACATTTATTCAACTGAGAAACTGAGTGTGGAAAATACTTGAAAAGCTGCTCATTGCTGTGAAACAGACTAGGGAAAAAAAAGACAATTTCCTGAAATTCCATTTGGCTTCACACCTCTGTAGTTCTCAGAAATCCCACAAGGAGTATGTGCTTGGTGAATGTCAGCTGACTTTACAGTGTGAGCATGTGTGAGATGGCAGATTTTACTCACTCACCTGAGCTAGGAGCTGGGCTTCTATTACATCAACATGTGTTCTTCATCAGTCTCTAGAAGCTCCAAAAAGTACGTGGGCAACTTAAGCTGTATAACTGCTTCTGATGCTCAGTGTTCAATATTTTTATTACTTTTCTGCCCTGACCTTGCTGTAGAAATGTTAAAAAATGTGATAATGCCCTTTGAGATTAATAATTATGTCAATTTTTAACATTTAGCAAACACACCGATACTTCCACTGGAGCTCGGTGTTTCTCAGTGTTTGTGTATCCATAACCAAGTCAGATGCCCAGAGAAGGATGATTTGTGACTTGCAAAAGAGTCATAACTAATTTACATATAACTTTTTTTACACCTTTTAACAGCTAATTTCATATTCTGTTAAGGTATTTTAAGAGTATTGGGCAACAACATCAGAATCAGTGGCATTTTTTTTCCTTTTTTGAAACAGAAAGACAATTCAAATTTTAGATTGTGCATCTCTTATGAGAAAAATAAGAGTCCTTAATTTGGTCCTTTCTAAATGAAAACAAATAGCTGAAGGAAAGGAAGTGCAGACTATCCGGATGGCGAAATTGCATCCCAGGGTTAATGTTTTTAGTTATCAAGGAACCAAACAAGATCAGGTCTTCAGTATTTTAAATTGATATCCTTTCTGTTTCAATTTCTTCTATTCAAGATTTATGGCCTTCATTTGAAATATATTACTTTACCTCTATCAACAATGAGTGAAAGACTAATACAAAGCCGATGAACTCTGACTTGTTGAACTGTTTCTTGCAGGCTGAATCTGAAGCTTAATCTAGCCGGTGAATTTCAACCTAATGGTATGTCATGTGATGCGTATAATGTGGTTAATTTTCTTTCAGCTTTTTCTGCTCAAGATGCATTTATCAATCTATAGCTCAACTGCTTATATTAATGTTTCCTTGAGAGTAAAATGGCACCCACCTGTGACAAATTGTGAACCATGGATCATGATCCATGGTTTTATTTAGTGCAGCTTGTCAAAGGAAAAGCAGCATGCACTTTGAGTAGTTGATAATACTTTAAATAGTGTTACATGGAGTGGTGATGTCCCAACTCTCCTGAATTCTAATACACTTCTCCCTACATCTTTGTATGAGGTTAGAGTCCATCGATCTGTTTCTCATTTAACTAACATCTGAATTCTTCTGCAGGTGCAGGATTTGTTTTGATGAACTCCCTTGATCTTGACCCATATCTGAATAATTGCGGATTGGGTAGAATCTTTTATAAATGAGCTAATCATTATACATTAGAATCTATTAGAGTCAATTTGTTTAATTCCCAGTAGAGTCCTTGTCTGTGTCAGAATCTTCACAACAAAAGGACTGACTGTAGCAGAGAAGATAAGCCTCCCTCTCCTTTCCCCCCCCTTCTGATGGTACTTTTAAAGAATCTCCTATGCAAAGGTGGCCATATGGAATTAGTTGTGAGAGCAAGCATCAGTCTTGTCAATAACTAGATAAATGTCAAGAGTTTGGCTGTGGGTTATTTTTTTTAATCCTTTAAATGAAGCGTGGCAAACATTGATACAAGGGTGCAGTGGTGAAATGACTTTAGAAGCATCTTTGCCAACGTTTTCAATTTTGTGAGCAATAGTCCAGCGGAATTAGGGTATGTAAGATCTACTGCAGCACTGGAATACTCAGTGCCTATCAATAATCCTGTCTTCAGAAGACATTGGACCTACCATGCACCTGCAGATCAGGCTTACAAAGCCATACTGTCTTTTCTGAACTCCATATGCAGGACACTGTTAGTTCATAGCCCAGCCAACTGTCTGACTTCTTTGGTGCTGTTTAACACAGGGATTGGAAGTGATGATGCAAGATAGAGTGCAAAAATTATGTCTCTTTTTTTAATGGCATTTGTTTAGTTGTTTTAAAAAAGAAACAAAAGCAGGGATTAGCATATCTGTAATCTTGAACTAACCAGTTGGGAAGTGAAGATTTATGATGTGATAACTTGTCTGAAAATGGAGGAATAAAAATCATGTGTTATGGTAAGGGATTTTACACAATAAACAGTAGATAAATTGTGAGTTTCATTCTGTTTGGTTGGGTTTTTTTGAGGTCAGATGTGGTTTGGGGGGTTTTTTTAAGTGTTATTAAAGAATGGGTTATTAATATATCTTGTTATAAATGCAAGATTAGGAATTGGTAACTGATTTTAATGAGAGGATGTTTTCTTTTGAAATATCTAGAACACACATTAATAATATACATAGTTGGTTGGATGCAGATTTTGAGTGCTAATATTTCTGCCAGTAACCTCAACCCACATATGAAGGAGCTAAATTTCTTGAGTGAGATTGGGGTCCTTCAGCCTCTGAGCTAATTTATTTCTTGTCCATTGCCAGGCAGGCATTGCCAAGTACAGTGCGTCAGATTGCATGGCAAGAACGTGATATGTTTTATCAGGATCTGCCTGCCAAAGCTAGTCCACATAATATTTTGAACTGCTTTCAAACTACAATTCCTAAGAGAGGGGAGAGAGTCTGGTGCTCTAATCTTTCTCATTGGTGACTTCTTCTGTTGCATGTTTATTAAGAATATTCTTAAAATAAAACCAGAACTTCCCATTAATACAGGAATACAACATTAATTGATTTATAATTCTCTGATAGTATTTAGCCATAGACAAAGTTGGAATTTTACAATCTCAGTTTCACCAAACGAATGAGTGTTACTGGGGTGAGGTAAAGCTGATTGCTACGTGTTTTAAATTGTGAAGGATTATATATTCCACTTACTGAAGTGGACAGTGAAGTAAATGAGGGTTATGTGAACTTAAAGACATATGCAAATTGCAGCATGGCTAATTCCTGGAAAATTAGTTTTTTCTTTATCAAGATAGGAGCAAAACTAGACCACACACTCACTTTGGTGCTCTTGTTTTCCTGCATTTATTAAGCTAAAACATGTCCCTTATATGATGGCTTAATACGGAACAGAAGATAGAATTTTGGAGACAAGGACTCTTCATGATTCACTACATAATTCCTATTTATTAGCACAGTGCTGCTGTAAAGTGTCCACAAAGATAGTGCCCAGTAAATGCTTGTCAGTGGTGGGGGAGCAGCATTTGTCCCAGCTTTGCTGCAGACCTGATCTGCAGATGAGGAGAGGGCTGTGCTACACATGCACTATGGCAGAGTTGGCTCCCTCTGTGCACAGCCTGCCACACATCACACAGCTCAGACTGGCTGCTCTGATTCGTGTTGGGTTTATGGAGGTCAACCTGACTGAGAATCAGAGGATTTGTCCTGACATTGCACCTTTCCTGTTTTCTCAGCCAGGAGCAGAGCAAAGAAAAATTGCATCTACATGAACTGTAGAAGAATTTTCTGAAGCTCTCCTAGAGGGCACTAAATCAGTTGTGCTATTGATTTTGTAGAAAAGACAGCTGCAGAGCAGATGTAAGGACTGTGATAATCAAAATCATTAGCTTCAAGCTTGAGATAATTCAAACTACTTTGCTGTATACTCAAACAGATGAGCAAACCTAGTGAATTATCTAATGAGTGCACAACTTAAATATCTGGTTTATGTTGCTCTTAGAAGACCTGAACAGGAAGATGAGCACGTGAATATAGTGTGCAATTGGTTGAGTTGACTGGTAAAATTTTGGTGCCATCATTCTGTCCAATCCAACTGGATGTGCTGAGAGAAGGAATGGCTCAGAATAACCATAACTCAACATCTCAGCCCTGTCATGTAACTGGTTATAAAAACTAGGTGCAAGCAGCATTTGCAAAGTAAGTTTTTAATTCATTTTCTGAAATCTGTGCTGTATCAAAATGGGGTTGTTTCTTTTTTTTATTACAAACTATATTTTCAATAGCTACTTATATTTTGGATAATTCAGGGTTAAAACCCTGTCATAATATCATTTGTTGGAAGCCCTGCTTCCTTGTTTATCTTAGCATCTAGGTTTAGGGAAACAAATGAGCCAGTTCAATACACTGGATTTTCCCAAATGCCTGTCAAAGAATTATCTCTACTTTCAGAAGATGGTGGCTAATTATGACTACAACACAGACAATAATGAGGAAATTACTTCACCTTCTATTCACTTTCAAAATAGAGACCTTTTCTCAAAGTAATGCTTTCCATCTGTTCTGAGATTTCACCAAGCTGCTGGATCAGGGAAAGAGAAGTAAGAAGTTTGAAGGCTTTGCAGCTTGATGTTCTCATTGTAATGTGAAATGTGGAGAGTGTGTGTTGCTTGGGCCGAGTGCATCAATTGAATATACAGTACGCTTGGCCTGTGGGCTATAGTGGAATAAGTGTTTCTGACTTGTGTTCTCCTATGGGATATATGGGTTTAGGGAGCAAAAGAGGAGGGCAGGACAACTTTCTATGCTGTAGATTTTTGCATGAAACTGCTGTGTACTGATCATTCTCTGCACTTTGATAGAAATTACAGAGGTAAACTATGTTTTTGAAATCCCTTTGTCCCAAGTTAAGACTTGGTTGGGGTTTTTTTTAATGTGTGGAAAGTATTTGGGAACTTTCGGACACTGACAGTATGGTGCAAAATATTTGGTTGGTTTTTGTGGCTTAGAGGATGGCTGTGTACCAGATGACAGGTAAGAATGTCCATGCTTGTATAAAAAGTTTAAAAATTTTCAAATAACTGTCTTGGAAATGGCAATTAGTTTAAAAAGATGCTATGTAGGTAATAACTTTTTGATGAGTCTTTTTGGAGAGCAAATTGTATGAGGAGGATCAGCAAACTGGATGAATCTGTTAGAATTTTCATCTGAAACTCATCTTATGTGGAGAAAGCATCCCAGATGTCTGGATAGCCATGGCCTGTACTGCATTGTATATCAAGGCTGAAATGCTGGTGTACTTAAAGAGATGTCTTCCAGCCACCCACAGCATTTCAGGTTTCTGTGACCTTATTACCATTTCTCTCTTTGTGAAAGCTGGTGATGAAAGTGCACTCGATAGACCTCTTACCATTATCCAGCCTGTTTCCTGTGATCTTCTTAAAAGAGTTAGGGAGAACTCCTAGCTGGGAAATGAATCTTAGGGTTAATGCAGTCTATCTTATCTCAGATCCCACTGGGAGAATAGGCTTTCTGTAATTCAGCTGCAGGTTATCCCTTCTTTGTGCAGACAAGATGGATGGGGAGATAGAGCTGCTTGTTTAAAAAAAATGACCAGAGTAGGTTTTTGGAAGACAAGAAAATATTTGGTTCCAATTGGACACATGAGCAGAAAGGTTTAAGTGCAATAAATGGGATGTTTTTAGAAGTTATCAAGTTTTATTTAAAGTAATAGATTTAGAGAAATAAGGAATCTACATTATTGAAAGTGATAAAACCATGTTGTCAGGGTCTGAATGTAAAACCAGGTTCTGCCTCATCCCCCAGTCATTACATCTGTTAGCTATCTCCTGATTAAATAAAAGCTCTTTTAGATTTAGTAACTTTGCTCTGGGTATTGTGGCATCACTGCGCATGCAATGGTTTTAATAAATTTCATTTATAGAACTAAACAAAAAAGCAGTTGCTGGCGGAGAGGGCTCTGGCTGCAATATGTTAACTCTTTGGAAACCCATTGTCAGCCAACACGTCTGGAACCTCACCTACGCCATCACAGACAACTGCAAATGATTAACGTGGGTTTAGGTGGTGTTTTAGGGTTTTGATATGTTTAGGGGTTTTCTGGGGTTGTTTTTTGTTTTGTGTTTCTTTTTATTTGTTTACTTGGGATATATAAAATAACTATATAGCACCTACAGTTGATAATACACAATTATATTTGTGTTCGCTTTACGTTGTGGCAATTTTTAGTAAAGATAGAATTTCTTATAGAATATAAGTTTACAGCAAAATATTAACCCAAGTCTTTTTTTATTCCTGGTGTGTTTTAACCCCAGCCAGCAAATTAACACCACCCATCT
Organism: Aleadryas rufinucha; assembly: GCA_013397815.1. NCBI lineage: Eukaryota > Metazoa > Chordata > Aves > Passeriformes > Aleadryas > Aleadryas rufinucha. Next base: position 442,090 of record VZTH01011884.1, on the reverse strand, counting down.
GCTCACTCACTCCCCCTTGGTGGGGTGGGGGAGAGAATCAGAAGGGTAAAAAAGTGACCAAACTCCTGAGTCGAGATAAGAACAGTTTAGTGGTTGTGCACCTGCTCGCTGGCAGAGCATGGGAAACTATGAAGTCCTTGACTTGGGGTCAGCACTGCTCAGCAACAGCCAAACCCATCAGTGTGTTAACAACATTGTTCTCAAACGTGAAACTAACCACAGCACTGTACCCAGCTACTAGGAAGAAAATTAACTCTATCCCAGCCAAACCCAGGACTTTAGATTTCCAAAAATCCCAGAGGATATATCAGAAGTGTAAAATCTTTGGAAGATAAGAACAATCTGAGAGAACCATGTAATAGCAAGCTTATTCTCTAGACTTTGAACTCACCCTGGAGCTGACTGTAATCGTATCACATCTGTGATAAAAAACCACATCTGTGTTTTAATTTATTTTCAGGTATGAAACAAGGCTCTAGATCAAATAAACACATTTTTGGTAGTAAAAGGTAATTTTTGTGTGATCCCAGTAAATGGTTGCTAAGTCTACTTTGTATAAATCTACAGAGGATATGCTAACTTTCAGCTGCTTGGCTCTAAACTCCGACTGAAACAGGACAGATGTGCAAGTCTGGAGGTTGCCAGTTCAAATTCTTCATGTTGGCCAAAGGTTTAGTGTCGTGTGTGTGTATTATTATACCTTATTATTCACTGTGTGTGCTGCAGATAGCAGGGAGAATATTCAGTAGAGCAGAACCATCGTTTTAAGAGTAGTTTCATTATTTTGTGACAGCAGGAAATTGCAAGATAGCAGTAACTTTTATTTGTAGGTGCCATTCTGTTGTATAGCAATAGCACTGGGAGCAGCCCTGGGCCCAGGCCCATTCTGTGCATGTTAAAACCTACTTATCTGATTGTTCCTTTAAGAACTTTGGAAAGGGAAAACCCAGAAATTATTTAGAAACGACTTTTAGGGAATATGAAAAGAGAAAACAAGTGAAGTGTGTGTAAGAGACTGTGTTCATTTTTCCTCTCAGATTCCAGAAACAGAATCTGCACAAAGAAAAGATCTTCACTCTTACATGCATATTTCTTCCTCACCTTCCTTTGTGTGCTGCCTTTTCAGGGACAAGGTAATATTGAAAGGGGAATTTTACCTTTGAGTAGTTTATGTTGATGGATACTATTGATTGCTTTTGCTGTCACTGGTTACAAAAAAGGTATTACACCTTGCTTCCACTGATGACACCAGGCAGTTGTGTGGCTTGCTTGCATCAAGTTATTGGCATGTACGTGGGAGATGGTAGGCTGGAAATGACTCTGCAACAGGAGCCATCGTCTTGGAGACTTCTCCAGTGTGAACTGCTCTGATTGAATGGTAATCTCAGGGAATGAATATTTTTTTCCCCAAATGAAATTTGTTTCAGTGTATTTGGGGGAAGAGAGCACTGTGTTCATCAGAAAGTTACTTCTCTGTTGATATTGCTGTTTATACAGGACTTTCGATGAAAAAGTGTATGTGAAAAATGAGCAAGCCAAGTGCCTTTCCATTGACATGTGTGAGCTTTGGGTCAAAGCTAAGCAGAAAAGTGTGATTCAGTTTTAGGGATTGGGCTTGGAGAGGAAAAGTACCAGAATTAGAAGTCAGATATACTTTAAACCTTTCTGAGGCCAATTTTATAGTCCTTGCTATCTTCTCAGGGCTCTCAGATCATTAAAATACTTGACAGTCTAAGTCACTTTGTGACTTTGGAAGTAATACTGTTGTCTTTTAAAGAATAGGAAGTTAAAGTGTGTTTTGCTGGCTTACACACTAGAAAATAGCATTTGTTCTACTCTGGTAAAGGTTGGAGTTGGAGGTTATTACCACTTTTCATTTGGTTGCCTCAAAATTCTTTATTTTTGGGAAATTCAATAGGTACAACTAAAGATCTCTAAAGTAAATTTTTTCTCAGTTTTTGGAAAAAGGTATCTCTTGGGACCTCTAATTTTCATGACAGAGGAAAAAAAATGATAAAGCAATGATTGATCAAGAAGAGAAAAAATCACCTCTTTTCTATACTACATGTTATATTGATCAAAGGTTCATTTATCCTTCAATGGTTTATGCCTGCTTTTAAGTCAAAGGTAATTTTGCTGCTGCTTCCATGGCAAAGCAGGCCCTTTAATGGCAATCTGATTTGAAAGCTCACCAACCTGTAAGACTTGACATTGGAAATAAGATTAACTAAAATAGTCTATTAGATACCTTGGCAAATATATCTTGTTTTCATGATTTCCATTGCTCTTCATCTTGTAATTCCACTTAGTTCTAATTCAGGCATTCAAGACAATTTTTATCTTTCAGTTCTTTCCTGTAGGCAATGTACTACAAATACATAATGAGTGCTGTACTACTGACTGGCTATTGTAGCCTAAGCAAGAGTTGGTTTTGCTCTCTTCGTCTTAGTGGCAAGCGATTAGAAGCAGCAGTAAATAACTGGTGACTGCTCTGGCTTTCAGGAACCCAGCGAGAACATCTGAGAGACATTATCCCAGCTATGAGGGACAGTCAGAAGAGTTATTTGAAGGAGGGTTTCTTTGAACAGTGGATCTCGTCTCATTTCCACTTCAGCAGGTGCCAAGCTACTGCTCTAATGTCTGGAAATTACTCCAGTGACTTCAACGGCTGTAACAGTCCAGACTGAGAAAATAGGAGTTCAGAGGTAGTACACGGTTCTATGTTTTCTATCTGGGTAAAAGATGAATAAAAAGAGCCTAATCTCTGAATTTGTACTTGGTTGCTATCTGCAAGGCATGCATAGCTTTATAAAATGCAGGAATGAGATCTTTAATTAAAAACTTTGTAACTGCATGAATAAGCCAAAGATGCTTTAGGAAAGTGGTGGATGGAGCCACGGGGGAAAGGAATGGCAAAGGAGCAAAGTGCATGTGCAGAGATCCTCTAGTGAATTGCAGCACTTTGGATGCCTAGATATGAATTGACTTAAATTCAGTCTGAAAGTGGAGAGACAGTTGTTGACCTTTTCAGCTGTTTCAAACGGAGCTGCACTGCGACAGGGGTGTCCAGAAAAGATTAGCTGTGGCAAAGAGACATGCTTTGCCTATGGGCAGGGTCAGTAGGCCAGCAGAGTCAGCCCAAAGCTTGTCAAGATGGATTACGTATCAAAAATGGCTCTTGGGTGCAATTTATTGCATGTTTTAAACAGTATTTTATGGTGTGAGTTTCTTGCGTTCATAACGCAAAGAGTAACAAGGCTGATTGTGAAGTGCTTTGTTCCATGATGTTGCTGTACTGACAAGGGTAATAGAAGCTTTGGTTTGAGGATGCCAATTGTTTTGTGAGAGGAAACATCAGATAAAATCTCATATGTTTTAATGTTCCTTTCTCTTGATCAGCACTAAGTCAAGAAAGTAGTCATTAGAACTTCAGGTTTTGGGGATTTTTTTGTGATTCTACCTTTTTTTTTGTTCTGGTATCTTCCCCTATCTGTGCTGTGTAGGTACTATCTAGCTCGGTGAATTTTTAACTCATTCAGGAATGGGTAGAGCTGCCAGGTTCAACTTAACAAAATACAATGATTTTCTCTTTCTTTTGAGGATCTGAATATATTTGAATCTTACTAAATGGAACGAAGTTATGCATTATAAACTAATGCAGTAAAATTAAATTAGCAGAGATTAAAGTTTGGTGCTGAAAGTTTGAGTCAATGCATAAATCAGCCATAGTAATTTTTTTTTAGTATCCTACATTAGAGGTCTCCTATAAAATTATCACCACCTTGCAAAACTTTCACAGTTTTGAAAGACATTTTAATACCAAGCTGCAGGTGAATAAAAATCTCACTGCCAGCAAAGAGACAAACCCAGCCATGTGCATTTGGTGAGTTGTAGCAGTTCTAGAGGGTCCTGCTCCTTTTGATTGACACCTTTCCTACTAAAGGCTCCATCATATTAAGAAGGTACTATCCATACTTGGAATGCTTCTCTTCCACATGACAAAAGGCTGTATTTGTTGTGGCACTGTTTATGAAACAGACACACTGTTCTTGGAAGTGAAAAAGGAGTTAGGCCATATAATGTTATGTTCTAGTCTGAGCTGCCAGTACCTCTGTATTAAGTTGTGGCCCATGTAACTTATGAAATTCAGATTCTTCTGGTTAATATGTTTGCAGTGGGCATATTTACTTTGTCAGAACTGCTCTGACAAAAAAAATTGCTAACAGCCATGTTGAATAATTTTTAAAGAACAGATGTAAACATGCTAACCAACAGTTTCTGCTTAAAAGGATTGAGGGTTTTAGTCGATCAGAAATTGAAATTGAGTCAGCAAATTCATGCTGTTGTGAATATTGAACAGGGGTTTATAAACAGACCTAGAATCTGCATGACACATGAAATAGCCTTGCCCTGCTTGGCATCGGTCGGGCATCAACAGGGATCTATCTTCATATGGCTCACAGTTTCCGGGAAAGATGGCCTGATTAGAAATACAGGGAAGGGCAGTGCTGTAAATAAGAAATCTATTGGGAAAGATGGAGTTTGAAGTCCTGAGGCTACAAAGGAACACAATAGCAGCCTTCAGATGTGTAGAAAGGATACAACTAATACTTTTTATCCATATTTGGAGAGACAGAAAATAAGGAAAATTGGTGATGCAGTTCTGGCTCTTATGGATGCTCTCCAAGCAGATTAGAGAAACAATAGGAGAGACAGAGGCATGACAAGAGAGCTTTTCACAGCTTTTCCAAATGATGACCAGCTCTGGTACTGCCTACAGAAGTGCAGCTGAGTCAGAATATAAATTTAATTTGTTAAATGTAGCTGAAATTCTTTTTATTATTTGCTAAGTAAACTGAAGAACTTTGAGATGACTTCCCTGCGTTTTGTGCATCATGGAACTGAGTCATGCAGTTATGAGTCACCTTTCGATGGAAGGGAGACTGCTCCTTCAACAGTTATGGCTGCTGCTTGTTCACTGGGATTTATTTACCTTTTAGTTACAATGGTGCTTCTATCCAGAACCCTCTGTTCTTTGGGTTATTTATTTCTGTTGTCTATTTTACAGAGGAGTTGAAGGTAATGATGACTTTATGCAATATGAGATAAACCTTACTGTAATACTTCATGCTGCTCGTCAGATTCTTCTGGTATTATTGAAGTCTGCAATCATCCATGTTTTTAAGACTAGTGTATGTTTTACGTGTGTGTGTGCTGGAGAGCTTCCATTTTTCCATTTCTCCATATGCCACGGTGGCTATACTGTACAGTAGACAGCACTGATAGACTGCTAGCAGGGGACTCCTTGAAGAGAAGAAAATGTTTTTGGAGATTTGCATCCCTCCCCTTTTACCCTGATTTCCTTGTATCTAGGCTGTAAGCTTCCTAAACCTCTTATTTAAGAGTTGCCCTCTAACTTACTTCCCAATAGATTGTATTGCTTGCTGTTTTGGCTTAGTAGGAATGTGATATGCTCCTGCTGGCTTCAGCTCAGGAACTCCATCTCCTGAGCTTTGTGCTTGGAGGTGTCAATGTTCACTTTGTCAGCAGCTCCACCTGGTTTTAAAATAACATCTAGCTTAAAACATTTTCTTAATATCTCAAATCAGCATTAGTTTGCATATGAACAATGAGGGGTTTATATCCAAACTAATTAACAAGTCAGGTGACAGGAAGATGATGAAGACCAATTGACTTGTGTGAGCAGGTTGCACTCATTTCTCAAGGAATTGCAATGCACACCTACATTAACTTATGCCTGACTGAGGAGTTTACAGGAGATCCCAAATGTAAGATAGCAGTGGGTCTATACATATTTCTTTGTGCCTGCTTTTGCTGGCTGCCGTGAAGCTTCTGGGAAGCAAATGTTACACTGCTGAAGCAATTGCTTCTGCATTACTTATGGCACATAGTGCCTATGGGCTCCTTAAGGAAACCTGTAAAACTACTGTACTTACTGGCTCTGCCTCATTTCACAGCTGCATCTGTGGGAGAGCAGCTCAGAGGCTCTGGGGGGAAAAAAGCTGATACCCACTCATGCAGTGAGGAGTTGAAGAAAGCTTTAAGGAATTAGAGAAGTTCAGGGGAAAGGCAGTGCCCCCAGTAACCTCACAGTTGTATTTTTTATTCTGTTGAGTGTTTATCACTGTCTTGAACTGTCATGAACTAGGAGTAGAATGCTTTGAATCAACAGGAGAGTTTGTAGTGCACAATCATACCATGTAGAGAGCAGTCAGGATCAAATATCTTATACCATGATTGGTGTTTCATGCTTTCTATCCATTATTTTTTGCAAATTGGATTTTATTCAAGTGAAAGATGGGAATCCTATTTCTGGAGAAATCATGCAGTGAAAGGCTGCCTGGTTTCTGCATTGCCTTTATACTGTGTAATACTTAAAGGTCTTCATAGTTATATAATTGAGTGAGGGAAGATAACAAGTAATCTGTTCAAGTTTCTGAAGTATAAAACCACTATTACTTCCTTCTTGTTCTATTTAATAGTTTTAATAACAAACTTCAGTGTTTATTTTACAAGCCAAAACAAAAGACAGTATTTTGGAGGTTTACTCCAGACTAACAGATAAGAAAATAAGCAACATGCTCCTCTCAGTCAAGGACTCATTCTCAAACATTTCATTCACGAAATAATTAGACTACACTCAGAATATTCCCAATGGTGTTGATTTTTCTTTTGAAAATAGAAATTAGAAAATAGAAAAATAATTGTTGCTGAAGACATTTAGGCCAGGATTCAAGTTAAAATGATGAGACAGAAAAAACAGAGAATGACAACCCTTATTTCAGTTTTAGACTTGCAACCTAAAGAGAATGCAAGATTGGTAGGCATGAGATACACTTAAATGCAAATATTGCTTCAGTTTCTGTGTTCCATATGCTCCTGTGACACCTTGATATCTGTCTAAATTAGGCTACTAGAACTGGCTTTTTGAAAAACACCAGAAATTGTCCAAGCAAGGAGCTGTTAAGCCTTTTTATACAAAGAACTTTTTTAATTTCTTAAACACTTAGAAAAATATTGTAATAATAAAGCCCACATAATGTACAACAATTAAAAGAAAAAAAAATCTAATTACTTCTGTGATTTATCCATTAGAATGATACAGCGTTTTTAAATTTAGCTCTGATTCAGAAAACCTCTTGCAGTGAATAAAACCTATCCCGTGATCCCTTCACCGTCAGCGTATACAACTTATCAAAGTACTGCTTTCTTTGTGCTCCTTGAAAAGTAAATTTCTGAGAAGTCATGAAACATTCTTGACAGAAGATGAGATGTTTTTATGCAAATACTGTGGTGCTTTACAAATAGCTCCTTTTCTCCCCTACACTAGTAAATCTCAAAGTTTTAGCATTGGTTTGGTAGAATTTTTTTTTTTCTAGAGAGTAAATTTTATTTTCTTTCTATGTGAATGATGCCTGTGGTAAATCTAAATAACAGAAAGCAGAACACGGATCTAATTTGCCCATGTAATTTTTTAAATATCTGATTCAAAGTATCAGCATGAATTTTTGCTCCTTAAGAATAAAAGGAGGATGAAAAGGATTGAGTGTAAATCCAGATGCAAGGTTGGGGCAGGGAGGATCAATGTGTATGGTTTGAAAGGTGCTGTTAGATGGTATTTAATGGGGGACATAATTGTTGGAAACATCAATCTGCTGCTGAATTTATTTGGCTTTCAAGAGGGGATAGTATTTCAGATAGAAACACCTAATTGGTAGTATACAGTAAAAGTGGCACAGTAAAAATGTGTGGCCTGTGTGTTAATTGCTCTGTCTGAATTAATACAGCCATATTATTTATTGGAATACAGTAATCAAACCCGCTGCTGACTGTTACAAAGAGGGGCCATTTCAATTAAAAGGCATTGCTCCCAAAGGAGCAGTAAGGGGAAGTAAGCAATAGAAGTGTGCAGGTATTCAGAGCAGAAACTGTAAATGAGAGAATGGCTCATTCTTGCAATTCTTGCACCTGACGGAGGTGTGAAAGGACTTACCCTTTGTGGAGAGTCTGAGTGGTCCTGAGGATGGTTTCTTGTATCGATTGTTGCATAATGCATTAAGGTTTCTTGCTGGCAGGTGGTCCATTGGTATTAGAAGCAGACATCTTTATTTTCTTGTGGGTAGAAATCAAATGCAGTAAAGACCAATCAACTTGGTTCATCCATAGTTACTGAAATAGGAGCTCAGATGCATTCTCTGACTCTCTAAGGGTAGCAAGGTGAATTTACGTCTCCTGTTGCTTGCCCATGTAATGTTTGAATAGTTTACATGCTGCATGTCTTAGGCTTGAGATTATTCTCATTTATATCCACATTGACATGTTGAGTCAGTGAGAGGGAGAGAGGTGGAGCGGTGTACGGGGCCTTCCCCAAGAGTGGGAGACTCATTTGCTTTGTGTTTCTTCCCTATTCCACTGAAAACTTCCAAAACATGAGAGAATTCTTAATCCACCTAGAATTTGTGTTAGTGGATTATTTTTCAGTCTTCTAAATAAGTGGAAAAAGAAACCTTATAGTTTTTGAGGCCAGCATGCAGTACCTGTTGTCAGTGTAACTGAAAAAATTGTCTCAATGTAAAAACTGTTACCTCAAAGATGTGAGTGTTCATAGTAACATATGTGTACCCTACCGGAGTTTCTTTCTTGCCCTTAATGTTTTATGCTTATATAATACTGTTTTAGGACACTGAATTGCCTTAATAGTTAGTGTTTGAGCAGTTTTATGTACTTTTTCTTTAGTTGGTTTTGGTTTTGATTTCTCTAATAGGTTCATTCAGAATTTTAGGATTTTCAGAACTCCCTTGGTCTGATGAGTGCACCATCCCTGAGCAATGTATTTGTGTGGCCTGAGGTTCTTAGTCTATATAAAATACACCAAATATTTCATTTGAATGAAATATTGTGTGTTGTCAGTCTGTGTTTCATTGGATTAGGGGCTTTGCATTAGGAAAAGTTACAAACAAATGAAAAACAAAAACAATCCCAGTACACACAATTAAATTCACTATTTTCCCAATCTAAATGAAAACTCTAAAATATCAGCATATAAACAGTTGCAAGAGTTTGCATCAACAGAGTTGTTTGTAGTTTATATATTTTGACCAAGACACAGATAGCTATGTTGAAAAGGAGACCTCTAATCTTTCAACATATCACATTGCTGAAAGAAAGGTGATGTTAAACATAGATTTCAGAGAACAGATGATAGGTTTCAGAGAACAGATGATAGATTTCAGAGGAGAGGTGATAGAAGGTTTGGTGGCTGAAGTGGGAATCTGGGGTAATTTATGGGAACTAAGTGTTTGGGAACTGAAGAAAATCTGCAACAATCAGTTTGCAAAGCTTCTGTATTCTATGAAGACACTAAATCATAGAAACTAGAATAGTCTGGGTTGGAAGGGACATTAATGATCATCCAGTTCCCACCTCCCTGCCATGGGCATGGACCCTTCCACTAGATCAGGTTGCTCAAAGTCCCATCTAACCTGGCCTTGAACACTTCCAAGGATGGAGCATCCACAGCTTCTCTGGGAAACCTGTTCAAGTGCCTCACCACTCCCACAGTACAGAATTCCTTTCTAATACCTAATCCAAACCTGCCCTCTTTCGGTTTGAATCCATACCCCTTGTCCTGTCACTACATGCCCTTGTAAAACTCCCTCTCCAGCTTTCTTGCAGCCCCATTAAGTGCTGGAAGGTTCTCTAAGGTCTCCCAGAGCCTTCTCTTCTCCAGGCTGTATAACTTCTCTCAGCCTGTCTTCACAGCAGAGGTGCTCCAGCCTCTGATCATCTTGGCGGCCTCCTCTGGACTCTCTCCAACAGGTCCGTGTCCTTATGTTGGGAACCCCAGAGCTGATGCAATGCTCTGGGTGGGATCTCACGAGAGTGGAGCAGAGAGGCAGAATGCCGTCCCTCGCCCTGCAGGCCATGCTGCTTTGGATGCAGCCCAGGATGTGAGTGCCCATGTTAAGTGTTCATGTCGAATTTCTTATCTGCCAACACCCCCCCAAGGCCTTCTCCTCAGGGCTGCTCTTCATATTTTTGGTTTAAAATCACGTGAAGGCAGTAATGGAAATACACAAAAATTTCTGTATCTTGAGTCAGCACCTTGGCCCTTATTACAGTATTACTTTTAAATATATGTACACTTATTTTGTTGATATAAATTATGTTGCAGTACTATACTATGTTCTATCTGTTCCTCCTCCAATGGAAAGCTGGCCCAAAGCTAAGGTTTATTGAGATTATAGTGTGACAATCAAATTCTTGATGTAAAGAAGCAATACTAGAGTGTGGGTACGTTATCAGTGTAAAAAATCCCTGTATAAGTCAGAATGCCTAGTGGTGAGGAAGCTGGGATGAGATTAATTTGCAGGGTGCCTCTTGTTGCCCTAAAGGGTACCGGTGATGGGAGTCTGGGTGGAAGTTGATTGGGGTTGGTTTTTTGCAATTTTTTCCCATTAAAGGCTTTGTCTTGTTTGAAGAGATTAAGCCTCAATCCACTCAGCTCTCGTCAATAATTTAAACCATTAGTAAAATAAGCTTTTCCAAGGAACTGGGATTATTTTTTTCTAGCTACTAAAATACAAGTAAAATTTAGACATAAATGAAAATGTTGGTTTGAAAGACTATAAACTTTGTCAATATTTTTTTTTATTCCCATGTTTTTTCTGGAGTGCTTAATGTGACAGAATTCACAAATGTTGGCATTTCTTTGTAAAAAGAAGCTAAGCTTTAATTATGAGTCAGTCAAAAGTAGAATTGTTTGGTGATACAGATTTGTTTTGAGTGAGTTCAAATATTGAGTGTAGTTTGGAACAGCATGCAGTAGGCTTAAGAGCATCTTTATTGTGATGAAATTAAATTTGAACTGTTCTTTATCAGGCTTTACACGTAATAGTTTTCCTGTAATTTCTTCAAACCTTGCAATCAATCAAATCAGTGGCTTAAAAGACTCAACGAAGTAGTATTTGACTTATCAAAATATCATCGCATATTTGGAATAGAAAAGGAACCATTTAGAAACTTTGGACTGGATGTGTGTGAAATCTGCTTTTGTAAACTGTTCATTGGTTGGAAAAAATTATATTGTTGTAGGTAAGGCCCTGAATTAGCAAAATAATTTAAAACTTGCCTTGAATTCGAGTGGGTGTGGTATCAGGAAAGTTTGGTTTGCTAGCCTTTTGCAGAGCTGGGGAAAAGTTGATTCTTCATTCTAAGAAAAAGTTTCTTCTTTAAAAGGGGAATGAAGAAACATCAACACCCCTCCCAACCCCCTGCAAAAAATCAAATATCATTATAAAGCACACACCCCAGCATTTCACTGTGCTGAATTGTTAGTATTATGAGAAAGTGACAGTGTCAAACAGTTTCATCATATCGATATTTGGTGCAAGTCAAAAATTTCTCCTTACACTAAGAGTATTGCTAATGAATTCAGCATATGAAAGTATGTGTGGTTTTGTTACATCAGCCTTCCCAAATTCTAATATCAGTTTATCAGTCTGGAAATAAAAAGAATAAAAATAAAACCCAAAATAGAGGGGTTTTTTTACGTTTTGAGTTAAAGGATTAGAGTTACATTTACAGAGTTCTGGACAGACAGGAAGATTAAAAATAGCCTTTTTGAGAAAAAGGTCCTATTCTTGCAAGAGTTCTTTTAAGATGACTTCAGAATCTAAGACTTTAAAGCACTTGCAGTGCTAGGTGGAAGCTTGCAAGGGGCTTGTATTATACATTTTTTGGGGGGTAGGAAAAAGGTTTTTGATTCATCATATCAAATGCTATATTCTTTAGAGATAAAGTCTTGTTTTTATGTTGTTATCATTGGGTTCTGCTCAGCTCGTAATCTGTGAAATCAGTGACAAAACTACATATCTGCCATCTATTTCTATTTCTCAAAAATGTGTGGCAAACTTCTTGGGGTTTCAAAATAATCATACAAATTGGTCTTACTGTGTATGGAACTAAATAGGTGAGTAGCAGAGGAAGAGCAAAGAAAGTATTAAAATATTTCGTGGCTTGCAGCACCTTGAAAACTTAGCTTTTATGAAGCTTTTATGCTCTTTCTGCCTGTTTTCTCTTTACAAATTACTAGCATTCTGTTTGCATGGAGGTGCTACAGCAGTTATCTTAGTAATTTAGAAGGTCGTCTGTAGAAAGAGCCCTATATTTTTTACATGCATTTGTATATTTTAGAGAGTAGGTGTCTTTTATGATTCCTCTTAGGTTAATTATTCTGATTAGCTTTTGCAATTAGCTGAAGAATAATGGCTTTTTCTTAATGGATATTTTCTTCTTACTTCAATTTAACCCTCTACTTTTAAATGTACTTCTCCATCACAATGGGATGTATAATTGAAGAGCAGCTTAAAGTATATGCTAGTGCATTTTGGAAATATATCAGCACATGAATGAGTGACTATTATTATATATTCAGAATTTTATTCACTCAAAAAGAAAAAAAAAAAAATAAATCAACCGGTGTTAGTTTGCAATAAATTAGCAATAGGATTTATAACTGTATTTTAATGGTAAAAATATAGACCCCTAAGATTTTTGGTTGGAAAGAACGATTGGTCTACTTAGGAGCTAGGAGAAGGTGAATTGGCTGCATAATTGCTTTCGCAATTCACTTGCTGCCACAAGAAAATGCTCTTTTCTATAGCGTAACAGTATTTAAATAGGTTTGGGCCAACTTTTCACTGGAGAAGGAACAGATAGAACATAGTATAGTACTGCAACATAATTTATATCAACAAAATAAGTGTACATATATTTAAAAGTAATACTGTAATAAGGGCCAAGGTGCTGACTCAAGATACAAAAATTTTTGTGTATTTCCACTACTGCCTTCACATGATTTTAAACCAAAAATATGAAGAGCAGCCCTGAGGAGAAGGCCTTGGGGGGGTGTTGGCGGATGAGAAATTCGACATGAACACTTAACATGGGCACTCACATCCTGGGCTGCATTGATAAGAGTGGGTAGTGATTCCTTCTGTACTGGCTGTCAAGTGCTGTGATACTTTGGCTACCTCACAGTAGTGACTGCATGCTGGACCCATTCCTTTTCCGCTTTCTACCTGTGCTGAGACTTGCTCCCAGTCTCCTGGCCTGTTTCCCTGTTTCTTGACTTAGACTGCGCACACTGTGTTCCCTTTAAAATCTGTTGCCTGTGTGAGATCCTCTCGTCTTCTGTGGCTTCAAGGTTTTCCCCTAGTCCCCAGGTGCATGAGCCTGGATATGCTTGCTCTCCTGAGCTCTAGCATATTTTGTGGAAATGACAAATTAATTTCCACCATCACAAAGGCAAAATGGGACAAGCATCTTCTGCCTCTTCAATTGCTTCATGGAAAGAAATGGAAAAGTGGCAGAGGAAGGTTACAGGAAAAGGTATTCTTGTTGCTAGTATCACAGTTGTGTCCATAGCACAGTGGTGAGTGCCTAGAAACTCTATCAGTTTTATTTGGTGTTGCACATGTTTAGAATTATGATACTGTATTTTTCATATGTTGAGCCTCTCCGGAATGATCTTGGTTCTTTACTCTCTCTCCATCAGTCCTACCCAACAGTAATTAAGCTACAGTGGGCCTTTCCAAAGGCAGAAGAGTTTAAATATCAGTAATTTGATCTGCCCTGTTTACTGATCTCTGCTGTTAGCTGAGTTGAAAGCGAAATGTTTTAATTAAAACGATTGGCAATAAGTTGGTGTAATGCCATAATTTGCACTGGGCCTCTTCTAGAAAATGACTTAACCTCTGCCTCTGTTGCCAAGGCAACTAATGGACATAATTGTTACTGGGAGCATATAGGCAGCAAGTGGAGGGTCTAAAGCTTTTTTAAATTGCTGGGGTATCATGATGCTGAGAGATCAAAATGTGATGTTAGTAAAATATATCCAAAAGTGTCTCTTCCATGCTTTAAGTTTATTTTTCACATTTTGTTTTTTGGTACTGTTTCACACTTCTCAGCCTTCCAGTTTGGACTCTAAAACCTCATGATGTCATACTTAAGTTCATTAATGCAGCAGTGTATGTATAATAATTTGCGATATAATCTGGAAATGGCAATGGCTATTCTACTGGGATTTAGAATAATGTGTTTGATGGAATCTTATCACCAATCTACATTGAATCAGTAAAGAGTTAAGAATTAGATCATACATTATAAAGTATCCTGAATTACGTTTTTAGACAAAAAACCCACTAAACCCCACTTTTTTTTTTCTCCTTCATTTGCTGGATGTTAAGGTTCTTAATGAATCTGGATCCTATGATAAAAAGGGGGATTTTTTTTCTGAAATAGCCATAGGAGTTCTGAATAGAGCTTAATAGATGCCCCTGACCTGATGTTTATCACTGCTGACCATGTGGAGTTTGATGGGGTCTTTCAAATCGGGTTCAGACCCTGTACTTTCTAATTTGCACTGTTTTCCCCCAATGAAAAAACCCCAAAATTAGGATGTTTAGTATGTTATTTCTTTATTGGAAAATAGTCAAAACTAGAGTCTAAGGAAATTACAATTTTTACTGAGAAGAAAGAAAGGGTGTACTTTGTGTTCTTTCCTCCTCACCTGATCCATGTCTAATATTTAGGCTCTTAAAGATAAAATTAAATAGAATGTCACCGTACAACATGACAGTGCAAATCGCACATCTCAGAAACACGGATTTAAGCTTGTGCAATCACCAATCAGAACGAAGGATTTAGTTACTTGAAGCCTTTCTCCTGCAGCATCTTGTTTACTTTTCCTACCTTGTCTATACGTGTGCAGTGTACCTTGAAGACCAAGGCTGGGGAGAATAGGGAAGTGGCAGAAAGAGCAGTACTTAGGTGTAGGAAAAGAGAGATGCCTGAAATATCACGGAACTGATTTGCACAGCTTGTTTGCTTTTTCTTCATTCCTCTATTAGTACATGTAATTGGGCAAATTAATTGGAAAATTTGTACTATTTATGACTTTATAGCATCACACAGAATGAATCAAATTACAAACATTGTTTGGTTTTGTTTTTAAAAATATTGCTGGAAAGAAATTTTATTCCAGAATTACTGAATTCTTCAACCATATCTATCTTGAAAATTTAGAGCCTGAGCTGTTAAAAATTAAATTGCTTTCCTAACTCAAATTGTGCCTCTGTTTTCCATGAGACAAGATTAGACTTTGTAAAAAAGGGATTAATTCAGTAGTTTTACTGAAAGCTTTCTGGTGCTTTAAGACCACTAATTACTTAAGTATTAACAAGCTGCATATGAAGTTATTGACAAGGGTTTTTACAGCTTGGTAAACATTTTAAAAGAGAATAAAATAATGACTGTACAAATGGCTTTACTGAAGCATTTAAGTTTGGGCCCTAAGGCTAGAACTCTGAAAGCACTTGAAATTATTGAGCTTCATGGTAGATGGCTGTTGGACCAAAACAGTTTAACTTGCTTCACTTGTGAAAGGCCATTTCAAGAGAAAATTATGAGATCACCTTTTCATGGTGAAGTTTTTAATAAATTCTGCACCAGTGTGGCTTTTTCCCCTCTTTGCTTTCCTACCTTCCATATATATGTATATGGAAAACACTTTAGAGGAAAACTCGTTTATATTAACATTTAGGAAACTAAAGCAATCCAGGCTAACAAAACCCCATTAGGGACATGGAAAATAAAAATAGCACTCTCAAAATATAAATTTTGGAAAGCAGTTTCCACTTCTCCATGTTCTACCACAGTCCACTACCTGTTCAGAGAATGGAAAGGGAAATTGAAAATAGGAAAGGGAGAAGGTGATCTCCCTAAATCAAGAAGAATGGAATGCAAGGAAAAAACCCATATCATAAGAAATAGTCTCTTAAGATCAGTCAGTTCCAAAATGCCTCATTATCTATGTAAGTATGAAACAGAAAGAGGTGGGAAAGGACTTAAAAGGCAAATGTTATGTGCATGTGCAATTACAGAAGCAGATGAAAGGCAGCCATGTATGGGCAAAATGTGGGAGGAATGAAGGCTGAACTTGTTCTTACTTCTCCTATGTGTTTGTTGTAAACTTGCTGGGCAGACGGCTGTGCTGGTGGGCAGAGGCTATAAAAGCACCAGGACCAGGGCAGGCATGTTTGCTCCCCGACAGAGCCCAGGGAAGCTGCACTGCAGCTGAGCAATGGATGGAGGTATGAGATGTCTCTGACCATGCTTGCTCTCAGCTGCAGTTGTTGTGATGAGTTCAGAGAGTGGCCCTACAGGAATCTGTGCTGGCATAACTGAGGTGCAGGAGAAACTGCTTATCCTAGATTCCCCAAGCCTGCAGCCCAGACTTGTCAAAAACCTCTAGAGAAGGATGGCTAAGTCCAGCTGCTCTGCCAGTGTAACTGGGCTCCTGGCACTGGCTGGGGTGTTCAGCCTCTTCTCCTACATGTGCTGCTCTCTACTGTTTTGCCTCACTGTGGAAGTATGTGCCATCTTCTTCATATGTCTCTATTTCACAATATGCATTTGTAATCACTTTTCTACTGATGATAGGCTCCTCTGATATTTATTGTTTTGTAAAAGAAAAATATCTTTTTTCTCTTCAAATTGACTTTTGTTAGCAAAAGCCCCCAAAAGCTTGAAAAATACTTGCTGATTGCAATATAAAAATCACACTTCTATACATAAATGTTGGGGTACAAGGTTAAAAACTGGTGCAAATATTTATTCTCATGTTTCTTGTGCACGTAACAACATGTCCCTTGTGAATTAGATCGAGAAGGACAATCCAAGACAGATTTCTGGCAAACTGGCCTCTAAATGAAAATGTTAAATGGTTTTGAAAGAGAGACACAGCAAATATATATATATATAATTTGTTCATTCAATATCACAGGTTGATTTTGAAAGGGAGGACAATCTGAAGAAGTAGAAAAGGGAAAGAAAAGTGTGAAAAATTAGAATGCAGCTAGTAGAACTACAAGAGCAATTTCAGTTGAAATCAATAAGACTATGCATCATCTGTGGTCTAAAAGTAGGGTTTTATCTTTGGCTGTTGAAAATTGCAACATACCTATTGAAATGAAATTGTGTGCTTATATACCCCTATAGTTACAATGAATATTATTTACCATTTATAGTGAAATGATAGCAATATATCTGAAACATATTAGTTTTGAACAGTTAGAAATATAATTCTTATTACTTACAAACCAGGCTGTGATAGTCATTGTTGAGCGATCCTACTCAGCATGTGAGGATCACTCTGAAACTGTATGTGGTGAGAATGCCTGATACAAACTTCATTCAGGTGTCAAGGGCATTTGGTTGCAGTTACATACCTTAATATTACATTTTAAATAGTGCATCTGGATGTGACAGTGCCTATAAAACCAGGGTTAGGTGGTAGCCACATAAAAATCTGTATAAGTGAAGTACAGTTTGGCCTGTAGAAACCTTCTCATTTCCTGTTAAACTATGCTGAGTTAAAGAAAATGTAGGCATCTATTCCTGTATAAGTTTTTCTGTGCTGTGCACTTAATGAATAGTGGTTCTGCAGCACATGTATTTTGGCAAAGCAAAGCAGGATACTAGTATTTGGCAGCTTTGATTCACCCACAATTGTCTTTTCTTCACCTTGGTAAAAGAGTGGATTAAACCATCAGTGTTGGTATTTTTTCCCCTTTCAATGTAGAACTCTGCCTTTAGAAAAATTCCTTTTTTTAGTGTGCAAGTTGTAATTGCGTGGTTTGATTTCATGATTTTCCAAAAGAAAAAAGCTGAGTTTCTGTCTGAAAGTATTGAGGTACACCAGTGATTGGAACAATTTGGAGACCTTTGCAAGCTCTAACTTGAAAGTTTATTTAGTGCTATTGTATACGTTGCCAGTTCTACATTTTTTCCTTTCTAAGGGAGAAATAGACAGAAAGGCTTGAGGAGAAGGATGTGGTATTTCCTAGAACTTGTTTAAGGCCAGCTCTGTGTGCCTCAGCAGCCCAGATGAGAGGGAGAGACTCCTCTCCTTTCTAATCTTCTTTCCCGCAAGATTTAATCTACCTTTGCACAAGAAACTCATCAGACTTTGAATATTCAAACTTGGGCTTCTTATTAATTCCCACAAAAATTGCTGCAGCCTAGACCTGTCTTTCTCCACAGCTGTTTGTTCTCCGAACAATTAAAATAATATTTGAGTAGCTTATATATCATCACATTCATACTATTCGTAGTTTTTGTATTTTTTTCTTCAGTAATATTCAAAATAGATGAATAGCTGAAAGGCACGACTTTAATTTTAATGGCAGGGGCATGGCCCTGAAGATTTTACACCTATTGCATTGCTCTGAGGTCTCTGTGGGCACAAACGAGTTACAACAAATGAGTTATAGGTGTCAATATCATGTCAAACTGTTCAGCAGAATGCTACAGTGCAATGTTATTATGTGTATTGCAGGGGGAAAAAACATTTGAAGGAATTACTAGCTGAAACTGGTGTATGCTTCATTTGTTCATTACCCTAATTCAAAGCTTGCACAGACCCATGTAGGAGCAAATTATAGTTTATAAATACTAGAAGTGTCATGGTTTATTGAGCCTGTTATTCTGGAGATCTTTCTGGTTAAAAGCAAGTGTCTGAGAAATTTACTTTTCCCTCTAACCAAGTGCAAAACTTAGGTTTTTGTATCTTAAGACAAGATGCCTGACTAACCTGTAGGGTGACAAAGCAATGCCACTTCTGCGTGACTGAAATTCATGCATTTGAGGTCTTAAGGGAGTATTTGTAAGGAAATCACTTTTCAGAATAGATTGAAGAAATACAGTTTTGGGACTAAGTGATTATTTTTTAAAAGTTTGCAGCTGCCAGTTTGCAGTTTAAGTTGCTTAAGGGTATAAAATAGTTAAGAGTCCTATGGAAAATACTTTGGAGGGCAGAAAGCTGTCAGAGTAGACAAAAGAGGATGGAAAATACATTAAGTACATAGCTTTCACCATATCACATGGTTATCGCTCTGATATGTGCCATCATAGAAATGCAAGCTGTGAGAATTGTGTTTAATATGTGTACTTGCTTTATGGATTCACTTTAAGCGATTCAATCAGTCAATCATAGTTTTTTGCTTAATTACAAAAAATACCTACTACTATGGTCACAAACTGAGCATAAACAGCCTGATTCAAGGTCTCATGGAAACCCAAATCAAAATGTTTCTACAGCTCTAAAATGAGGAAGGTAACTTGGCTGAATTGTATATTCTTGTTACCTTCCAGGAGATTACTGTATCAAGATTGTTTCTTTTAAGCTACATAACTTTGCACATTTAAAGAGCACTGTGCTGAAGGCTATAATACTACTCAGGAAGGTGCATCCTTCAAACGAGGTGCATTCCAGATTTGCCAACTCCTGGGAGTAGTTGCACGGTCTTGTTGTTAGTCAGGGGAGTTTGTTGTGCTGGGGAAGTCCATTTCTGACCTCCTGGAGAACTAACCGTGTGGTGGGTGAATATGAAATGATCACAGAATGGTTAAATTGGAAGGAACCACCTGGAGGTCGTCTAGTACAACCTCGGAGTCCCCAGGAACACAGTAGTCAGGATTGTGCCTGGGCAGCTTTTGTAGATGTCCAATGAGGGAGACTCCACAACATCTCCAGCTCAACCTGTTCCAGTGCTCAATCACCCACACAGTAGAGCTCTTCCATGTGTTCAGGTGGAACTTCCTGTGCATCAGCTTTTGCCCGCTGCCTCTTGTCTACAGCTTGGCACCAGTGAGCAGAGCCTGGTCTATCCACTTGGCAACCTCCCTGTAGATACTCACAGACATTGATAAGATCCTCTCTTGGTTATCTCTTGAGGCTGAACTGGTCTAGCCCCCTCAGGCTTTCCTTTCAAGAGAGATGCTTCAATCCCTTCATCATCCTCATTGTCCTCCACTGGACCCACTCTGGGAGCTCCATGTCTCTTTTGTACTGAGAAGCCCAGAGCTACACAACACTCCAGGATGAGGCCCCACATGGCTGAGGAGAGGGGCAGGATCAGCTCTCTTGACCTCCTGGCGATGCTCTTGCTATTGCACCCCATGAAGGCTGATAACTTGCAGGTTGTTGAGGACAGGGTAGAGGTATTTAGGCTCCACTGACGATTACTTTGGATGAACACATTTTTTTGTGGCAGCCCCTTTGAATTTGTAGCTGTTGCTGTTGTACTACCTAGCTTCAAGAACAAATCTATATCCATTATGCTACATGGCTAGAAGAGAATATCTTTACTAAAAGTTGTTCAGAAAGGTCTTCAGAAAATGAGCTATTGACCCAAAGTAGTAGAATTTGTAGTTCAAAAAGATAACAGGCACTAATTTCTAATAATTGCTAAAATTGTGTGGAGGTGTTTGAAGTCCGCAACTGCTTCTACAAGAATTCTTTCAGTACATCTTGGGTTACAGGCAGTAATAGTAACATTAAAACCACCTTATCTAACTAAATATGCATCTTGAAAATACAATTACCAGATGACACCTGTTAAAATCAAAGGCAAGTCTGGAAAACCTGGCAAAAATTACAGGAATCTTACGGTTATGGAAGAACTGTTGAATGACTTCTTCCAGATGCAGTATCTGCTGCTTAACAGTTACAGGATATTAATGTGCCAGGTTTTTGGGAATGCTAGCCATGAATTTTAATTGGTCATCCTCCTGCAGATCCCCAAGAAGATATGCTGGAACAATTTTCTAGTAGCATGTTCATACAGAGAAGACAGAAGATCAGTGTAGCAGAATCCCTTTTAGAATTCAAAATAATGGTCAGCCAGGACTCACATCTAGACTGTCACTTCTTTTATGTTTTGTTTCTACATTTGGATTATTTTCTAAGGGCATATGAGGGCTCTGATGCACAGGAGGGTCAGAGATACCAGGTGAGTTCAGCCACAAATGATTTTGCTCTGCCAGGAGGATTTAAAGGGCCTTCTCCTAAGCCTGGTTCTAGAGCCAATCCTCCATCAGGTACCTTCTCCACCTTTAGTGTGAAGGTGATATTCCCTTCATGTGTGCACAAAAGACATATCCATGACACCACAGGAGTATGAGCAGGAGGGAGGAGAATGCAGGAGAAAGGAAACTTGGAAGGGAAGGAATCAAGCTGTGGAGCAAATAGTAAATAGTTTGTGGCCCAGTTATATTTGTAGGGGAGAAGCTGCAAAGAAGCTCTGTTTTGCCCATGCTTGGAGTAGTGAGGTGCAGAAAACATAGCCATGGAGATATTTCCTGTGCAGATTTTTCTCATGTGTTCATGGAGTCCTTTTTGACTATGTGGTCTGTAGTTCATGACAACTAGCTTTAGTCACTTCTGCAAGAAAATGAAAATCTAAGAGCCAGTAAGCTGAGTGCAAGGGGTATGAACTAAACTGCCAGTGATTTCAAGTCCTTTCTCTGAGTACAATGTGTATGCATAGAACTTATGCAGGTTTTCCCAGAATGGCATTGCACCAATGGGAACAGTGAGGCATTAATGGTGTTGTTCATATTTAGATCTGTGTTTGATAATGCACACAGAGAATTCCCCAAGCAATTTGCAAAGACCAGGTCAGGATATTTCCTTTGTTTGATTTGTCTTTTATGTCCATTTAGTTTGACTGCCCCAGCCTGGGACAGTTTAGATCCAGGTAGAGAGGCCACCTATGCCCAGGAGCAAATGATGTTATCTCTGCCCACTGAGGACACAGAAGATAGGATTGGTTCTCATTTACCTCAAAAAGACAGGTCAGTAGTAACAGCAGTTTCACCAAGAATTAGCTTGATGAAGTGATTCCTTTCATTTTCTTGTTCTCCCTAGTTCATGATTTTTTGGGGTGTGGTTTTGATAGGCAGGTATCAAATGCTGTGCAGAGATGCAAAACAGTCTTCCTGGGTCACCTCTGTTAGCAGGTGATTCCTGGAAGCTAAAATCTGGTTATGTAGAAGATTGTGTTGTACTCTGGGAAGGTCTGGGGGCAAGGATTGATCAGTGCTCTATGAGAAAGTGCTGGAAATATTTAGTTAAAATAGAAGCCTAGACTTTATTAAGATACATATTGAAGAATGGAGATAGAAGTTTTTCTGTCAACCTAGGTGATAGTCTTGTGAGGTGACATTTTATCTTAGATTTTATATCCTAAATAGTTCTGCTTTTCCCTTTTTGTTTCCCCAAATAAAAGCACTGATTAAATCACTCAAAATCCCAAATCTGTCAGAAGGATGGTATTTTTCTCCTGCAGTTCCTCTGTTGTTGCTCCCAAAGCCTTGTAGCTGTAAACACTGATGTTGCTTGTCAGATTCTCACACTGATGTGCAAGTCACCCCTTTGTACCCCTTTTTCTACCCTTTGATTGTAGCTTTTGTTTTCCAGTAGGGGATCCAATAATTTGCATGTACGGAGTTTACTGACAATCAGCCATGTGGCAGCTGCTCCTCATCAAAAGAGCTCCAGACTTTCCCTCCTTCCCTCCCTCTTTTCCCCTAAAAGTAACTTCCACTTTTAGCCTCAATTTATGCCATTAGTGATGGACCCTCTAATAAACCACTGGGAATGTGAGCCTGTTTTCAGCATCCTTTGTGCAGCACCCTGGAGCTGATGTCTGCTAACCCCTGTTAGAGAAATAACTTTTTTACATATATCCTTTCAATGCATCCAGAGGCTAAAGCTCTCTAAGGGATATTTTAGTGTCTCACACTTCTGTTATACAATTCTTCTTACGTGATAATCTTAATCCTCCAATTATAAATGGAGTTTGTAGCCGTAGTTTCTCACATGCTGTTGGCATTCCAGATCAGAGTTTCAGAGTTAGGGGGTTATAAATATATGAGAATAATCTATGAAATATAGTTTTTAAAATTAAGTGTCATTATAGTGTCATTATTATTAAACTGGAAAGTATATTCAGTACAGGTAGGTACTATCCTGTCACCTGAATGTTTGATGATCAAAAGAAATAGTTAAGGTTTCTTCAAATGGCAGCCTAAACAGAATTTAAAAGTTCTATGGTGGCAGGATACTTATAACTGAGGCTGCTTTTCACATTAATCAATATTGTATTTCTCTTCTTTCTCAGTTACAGAAAACTAGTATTTTTTTCAACAACTCTGCGAATTAATTAATGCCATTTATTCTTCTGATTCTAACCAAAGGTTGTCAGGTTCCCTTAGCCTGTGTATTGATCTGTAATGTAACCTTCCGTTTCCTGCATCTACTATTAAATGGAATAAAATTCATAATGGTTGCACTCCTGAGCGGCTGTTCACCTATCCAGTATTGTCAGGTCACCAGGGAGAGTTGCTAATACTTGAGGAGAATTTCACTGGTATATTGATGTCTTTTGTTGTGCAATTAACATTTCTAATGTGGAAGAACAGAAGACTGTATTTAATATGTCAGCCAGCCTTAAGACAACTCTGTTTCCATTTTCTAATGCCAAAACCTAATACAATGTTTATATCCATTAGAGTTAAAATACTTTCCTTATTAGCTCCTAAAAGCATTTTTTCAACAATAATAATGAAGGGCACTCAGTAAACTAAAACTAATTAATCTCCTCAGTCTCCTTTTTGTATTTATCTGATGCCAAAAGCAATATACTTTTTTCTCTGAAGCCGATTAAAACTAAACTGTGGATGGTGCCTCCTTCCTGAACAAAACCTGCAAAATTATCAATTTCCGCGATTATTGTTATCTCTCCTTTCAGAATGCTGCGTATTACTAACTGGGTTTTTGTTTCTGCTGCTCTCTGACAGCAAAGGTTTGACACATTGCTGCTAGAAACACAAGGAAGCTGCAGAGATCCCCAGCCCAGGACCTGCCATTCATACATTCTTGTGTAATGTTAGAGACACTCCAGTACCAGACTGCTGCAACCCAACACTTAAGGTGGTTTGGGGACACCTATACGCTCCTAGAAAGCTAAATCTCCATTAGCACAAGTTGAAGCAAAGTAATAACATTTTCTTAACTATTTCCAAAACTTATTTGGAAATAATGAATTGGAGGAAAGAAGTCAGAGCACATGATGGTGTATCATAAAAGACATTTCCTTGGCCATCTGTGATTGACTTGTGCTTCTTTGAGCCAATTCAGAGTTTTAAGAATTGAAAGGGGCCCACTGACACTGGACAACAGGCTCTTGCCTCAGGGCGGTGTCTGCTGTGCCGGGATGTGGCAGGAGAAATTGATATGTTTCCCCATACAGGGTGCAGTAGATTGCATAGGGACTTACCAAGCACACTAAGTGTGAAGTTTATGCTGAATTATGATTACTTTTTTTGATCACCAATGAAAGGATGAAAAATATCATTGGCTTGACTATCTAGACATTAACTTTTGCTATTGTTGTGTTGAATTATTATTAATGTGCTGTTGTTTTTAATATTAACTGCATATTAGTTAACATGGAATTCAGATATTGTATGTGTTAATGATGTAACTAACTATTAACCAAATACAGGTCTTTTCAGCGTTCCCCCTGTCATCCTTCAACCAATGACTCCTTTATAATTCTGGTGTTCTTTTTCAGAATGAATTTGGAGTGCAAAATTTGTAATTTGCAGAAAAACTTCAATGTTCTTCACTTTTTTGTTAAGAGAGTATCCTTATTTTAACTTTTAGACTCTAGAATTTTCTATCAGTTGGCAACCCTAGCTTCGACACAAAACACTAACTTGCAATGTTCCTTTGAGAGTTTTTGTTGCGGTTTTTTTTTTGCATAAAAGTTGATATTTTTATGTTCAGTCTTATTCCATGAGTGTATCACACACGAAGTTCCATCTTATCCAGTATCCTCTATATACTGAAGACAAAGCCACACATCTTGGGAAGAATGGAAGATCAGGGAAAGAGCTCTGCTTTTGCTTGTCTTTTTAAATGCTCAGAGCCTTTTCCAAGGTTCAAGGAATGACCTTTTCCTGTTTTATTTTAAAAAGTAAAGATGTGTCCATTTTAAGTTCAAGTAAGCCAGAATGAATGTTATAATCAAGCCAAGTCTTGAATACACCTTCTTAGGAAGGAAGATGATTAAAAAGTTCTGATAAAGTCAGTAAGGTTGTAGTGCAAGAGTAAAAAAAAAAAGTTTTTCTTAAGCTATCTTACAGAATAAGATACTATGAAAATATCACAAGGTAGAAAAGTAGAACTGGATGTGATGATGACTAATTTTTTGTCCTTAAGGATAGTTATAAGGCAAATTATCTAATTTTCTTTAGGGATTTTCTAAGGAGTCAGCCTGCTCCAGGAAGCTTAATGCTAGCAAATATTCTACAGGGTTCCTACAAGTGTTCTGGAGGATTTTAATCTTCTCTACACAACTTGCATCTATTCTTATGAGCCTGTGTGTGTTCTGATTTTTCCATCCACAAGTATAGACAATTTCCACTGTTTATACTCTTTCTCCAAGGCACAACCTTTCTCTGTAAGGAAATTCATTCCCCCTGATCCTGTAGCATACCTCATTTTGGAGTTCCCCCTGGTGAATAGGGTGGGATGGTACTGAGTAGTTTCATGTACAAACATAACTTTTATTCTCTGTGGTGGCTGGGTAGTTTATTCTCTCCTCCCCTTATTCCTTCCTTACCTCTAGCTAACAAAAATTCTACTGGGATCACTTCAAAACTCAAATAGCAGTCCTCATCAAAAGATATTCTAAATATCTTTTTGCTTCAGTCTCTAGGCTTGCATCTCCACCCCTACGGTGCACAAGTTACACTGGGAAGATGAACTTAGCCCAAGTATTGTGTTTATGTTTGGGTGCTGTCTGTCATGGTGAACATTGATTTATTCATTTAGTTATTTACTGAAACTTGTAAAGAAAAAGTTTCATACTTGGTTTTGATTCCTTTCCATGTTGTTTCTGAGTGTCATAATCTTCATTAAGTGTGATGGTATGAGTTACTGAGCCTTTCAACATATGATGTAGAATGGTAAAATACAGCTTCCATATTCCTTCCTTTTTTTCCAAAGCACTTTAAGCAAATTGGCAATCTAATTATTGATTTATAAAAGGAAAGGAATTAATACAGCCTCCCATACCCTTTGGCGATAAGAGTATTTAAAAGTGAACTATGCTTAAATTTCATAAAAGCCTCCTCAGCAAATCAGTAGAAGAATATTGATCTTGAAATAAGTATGTGAATTCTAATTGTGTTTTGTCTTTCCAGTGGAGGACCACTATTTTATTTAGCTGGAGTTCATTCTCTACTTTTATAGTCTTGGTGTGTTGTCTGTGAAAACTGCCTTTCTGTTTGAGCAAGGCTTGTAACCACTCAATTTTTGCTGATCTTTTGTTTTTTTAAAAGAGTGTATTGACGTGTGAGAGCTAGAGAGAGGCTTTTAAGATCAAGTTACCATCACCAAAAGTCTCAGCAACATATAACTATGGTTCCTGGTATAGAGCTGTCTGTTAAATGAGTAAGTCAGATGCCAAGTACAATAATTGCTTCTTGCTGTACTTCAGACTCGCAAATCAATTTATTCTGATTATAAACCACTGTCTTAATAACATACAGTGTAATTACATATATATTTTAATCTTGGAAAACCACAGACATCTGTAGGTTAATCCTGCTACTTTCACAAGTGGATTTCAACTGGTAAAAGGGAACAGTCTCAGCTACTTAGTAAGTTTTGAAATAGCTGATCTGGCTATTCTTTCATTATAAGATTTTGGAAAAGAGAGAAAAGAGGCTCTAATGATCACACAGCTATACTGCATTTAAAGGCAAGGGAGAAGAAGGAAAAGACAGGAAATCGGAATGTTTAACAATGTTTTTAAAATCAGTAGTTTTGAAAATAAAATTTTTAAATGCATCTATTTTTAAATTAAAAATTAAAATCAAAAGTTAATTTAAAAAATTTCTTCAAAAAGTCAAATATCATTTGACAGCAATCTCTGTTTCTGTCCAAACAAATTGATGCGGCTTTACAGAATGTAACACTGGAGGGTTTCAGCATTGGTGAGATAGTTGAATGTAGAGATATACATTCCTTTATCTTCCCATCACTGAATGTTAAATTCAAGTGGAAGTTTCTTGCTGTTTCCTACACTTATAGTTAATATAGCATTGTGCTTTGTTTTAACTGAGCTGTAGAGCCTTTTGAAAGCAGCTCTGCAGTACAGACATTAGTAATTTTTTAGCCATCTATAGTCCAGCACTGAGTGGGCATGAAGTGCTCTCAAGAAGAACTTAAGCAAGTTTTGGTGGGGAGAAATAGTGTTCTTTGGGTTTGGCTTCTTTTCATCTAGCATTAAGCTAATACCTGAGGGGCATATAAGGGAACAGTAAATGGAGAGGCATTGTTATGTGGATGCTGGGTACCCCATAAAAAGGCCCCCACCTGAGCCAGCAGTTTTGTCATCCTGGAGCAAAGGGTCACTTGAGTGCAGCACGGTGTTAAGTATTGCTCCTCAAAAGTTTACTGATGGCTGCAGTGTGCTGGTGTCATCTTCTGGAGAGTAAGTGATAGCACAAGAGGAAGCGGCCCCAAATTGCTCTGTGGGAAGTTTAGATTACCTAGTAGGCAAAACTTCTTCACCAAAAAGTTTGTCAAGCATTGGAACAGGCTGCCTAGGGAAAGTGTTGAGTCACCATACCTAGAGGAGTTTCAAATATGTGTAGACATGGTGCTTACAGATATAGTTTGGCCTTGGAGTTCGCACTGTTAGGTTTGTGCTTGGACTCAATGATCATAGAGTAGTTTGGGTTGAAAGGGACCTTTAAATGTCATCGAGTTCAGCCCTGCAGTAAGCAGAAACATCTTCAACTAGATCAGGTTGCTCAGTGTCCCACCCAACCTGACTTGGAACATTGCCAAGGATGAGGCATCTACTACCTCTCCGGGCAACCTNGGTGTGTTGTCTGTGAAAACTGCCTTTCTGTTTGAGCAAGGCTTGTAACCACTCAATTTTTGCTGATCTTTTGTTTTTTTAAAAGAGTGTATTGACGTGTGAGAGCTAGAGAGAGGCTTTTAAGATCAAGTTACCATCACCAAAAGTCTCAGCAACATATAACTATGGTTCCTGGTATAGAGCTGTCTGTTAAATGAGTAAGTCAGATGCCAAGTACAATAATTGCTTCTTGCTGTACTTCAGACTCGCAAATCAATTTATTCTGATTATAAACCACTGTCTTAATAACATACAGTGTAATTACATATATATTTTAATCTTGGAAAACCACAGACATCTGTAGGTTAATCCTGCTACTTTCACAAGTGGATTTCAACTGGTAAAAGGGAACAGTCTCAGCTACTTAGTAAGTTTTGAAATAGCTGATCTGGCTATTCTTTCATTATAAGATTTTGGAAAAGAGAGAAAAGAGGCTCTAATGATCACACAGCTATACTGCATTTAAAGGCAAGGGAGAAGAAGGAAAAGACAGGAAATCGGAATGTTTAACAATGTTTTTAAAATCAGTAGTTTTGAAAATAAAATTTTTAAATGCATCTATTTTTAAATTAAAAATTAAAATCAAAAGTTAATTTAAAAAATTTCTTCAAAAAGTCAAATATCATTTGACAGCAATCTCTGTTTCTGTCCAAACAAATTGATGCGGCTTTACAGAATGTAACACTGGAGGGTTTCAGCATTGGTGAGATAGTTGAATGTAGAGATATACATTCCTTTATCTTCCCATCACTGAATGTTAAATTCAAGTGGAAGTTTCTTGCTGTTTCCTACACTTATAGTTAATATAGCATTGTGCTTTGTTTTAACTGAGCTGTAGAGCCTTTTGAAAGCAGCTCTGCAGTACAGACATTAGTAATTTTTTAGCCATCTATAGTCCAGCACTGAGTGGGCATGAAGTGCTCTCAAGAAGAACTTAAGCAAGTTTTGGTGGGGAGAAATAGTGTTCTTTGGGTTTGGCTTCTTTTCATCTAGCATTAAGCTAATACCTGAGGGGCATATAAGGGAACAGTAAATGGAGAGGCATTGTTATGTGGATGCTGGGTACCCCATAAAAAGGCCCCCACCTGAGCCAGCAGTTTTGTCATCCTGGAGCAAAGGGTCACTTGAGTGCAGCACGGTGTTAAGTATTGCTCCTCAAAAGTTTACTGATGGCTGCAGTGTGCTGGTGTCATCTTCTGGAGAGTAAGTGATAGCACAAGAGGAAGCGGCCCCAAATTGCTCTGTGGGAAGTTTAGATTACCTAGTAGGCAAAACTTCTTCACCAAAAAGTTTGTCAAGCATTGGAACAGGCTGCCTAGGGAAAGTGTTGAGTCACCATACCTAGAGGAGTTTCAAATATGTGTAGACATGGTGCTTACAGATATAGTTNTCTGGAGAGTAAGTGATAGCACAAGAGGAAGCGGCCCCAAATTGCTCTGTGGGAAGTTTAGATTACCTAGTAGGCAAAACTTCTTCACCAAAAAGTTTGTCAAGCATTGGAACAGGCTGCCTAGGGAAAGTGTTGAGTCACCATACCTAGAGGAGTTTCAAATATGTGTAGACATGGTGCTTACAGATATAGTTTGGCCTTGGAGTTCGCACTGTTAGGTTTGTGCTTGGACTCAATGATCATAGAGTAGTTTGGGTTGAAAGGGACCTTTAAATGTCATCGAGTTCAGCCCTGCAGTAAGCAGAAACATCTTCAACTAGATCAGGTTGCTCAGTGTCCCACCCAACCTGACTTGGAACATTGCCAAGGATGAGGCATCTACTACCTCTCCGGGCAACCTCTACCAGTGTTTAACACCCTCATTGTAGCAAAAAGGATCTTTTCCAGCTTAAATCATTCCATGATTCTATGGACATGACTGACAGCTTACTCAGCCATGTCTGCTGTGATGGACCAGAAATTCACATTTTTAGAACTTACTTGTATCTGGATTTTGTACCGTGTTTGCTTTTCCTAAAAACTGTGTTGCAGTGTAATTTAAACAGACAACAATGAGCAGTTGGGCTGAATTCCAGTTCTTCAGTTTAACACTTAATTGATGTTCTCCTGACTAAAGACTGAATAATCACTAGTACACTAGTGTACACTAATGTACACCAGTGTACATAGTGAAGAAATACTTTCCACAAATCTAAATTATATTGGGTAATTTAGGTGCATAAAAATTTAACCTAATGAACAAGTTACTGCAGGGTAAAAGATTACTCAAATTACTCTGCATTTAAGTTCAGTAGGGATTTAGTAGCAGATTTACAACCGTTAGAATATCATTTTGTGTTGACAATTTTGGAGAAGTTACTTCAAATGCAGTAGGAGAAATCTTTATATCATATGGAGAGAAGATGTTTGTAATAAAAAACTAACAACTCAGCATCAGTTAGCGCTGTTTCATAGCAAACCTACTTGGAAAGACTCTCAATTTTAGGGAGGGAGAGAATATCTGGATATTTATATTCATTGAACTGGAGGAAAACAGCTTAGTTCACCACTAGAAATAACAACTAGAAAAGAATAATATGTAGCTGACACCACTCCTGTTCCCTCTGGCATTTGCCTTTACTTTTCTGTGCTTATCATTTCAATTGCAACTCTGAAACACAATTTGGAGACTCAGTCAAGTGCAATAAAATTAAAATGGAAGACAGGATTTTTTTTCCCCCTTGCTTGCCTGTCATAAACACTTCAGCTGTTTTACTTGGAATCCTCATATCGTGAAACTGAAATCTTTATGGGAAGATTTTTAATATCCGAAGTTAATATTAGGATCCTATTATGTTGAACAGCATATGAATATAAATTTTGCCTTGGAAAACCTTGAAACTTCATGAACAAATTAACAAGTGAGGGAAAACATATTCCTCATTTTAAAGAGGAACAATTGGCACATTAGGAGAAAAGTGTCTTTGCCAAAGCCACACTGCAGGGTGGGATGACAAAAAAATGAATGCTCTGTTTCCTCTTACAGAAAAGGCAGCTCCCTGTGTGTTTTGTTTGCTTCCTTTTCTTCACTGATGTTTTTCAGATCTGTGTTTTGTACTCAGACTATTTGTCTGCTTACAAGTCATCACAATAAGTTGCAGTAGCTCCCACAGAAGACACATCTAACTGTGATAAAGGAAAGTAAAACCATTGCCTGAGAAACTTGGTTTGAAATACTCTTGGGCTGACATTGGCCTTGAGGGCTTGAGGACTTAGTGTGTCAGTCTCAGCCCCAGTCCAGTGCCTGACCATGAGCTATCATTCCTCTTTAGGAGGGATAAGGAGCTCAAAACCCTCTGCTAAATGCAGATATTGAATGCATAAGTGGGTGTTGAAAAGAGCTCATTAATGGTAATTTTGTTACAAATATTTGAAAAATTGCTGTTGTGTCACTTTGAAAAAACTTCCAGAGTTTATTCTTAAGAAAGAATGTTGCAGTGACCAAAAGAACCATTCAAAAAAAATGGAGGAATGGCTGGTGGATTTGGGTGTTCTTTTCTAAAAGTCAATGTTTGCTTATTTTTTGATTTTGTCTCTTTTACAGCATTTGTCAAAACAAAACAAAAACCCCCAGGCAGGAACCCAGAAACATACAAATGGATAGCTTTAGGATCCTGATGGGAATACTGCCAGCAAGGTAAAAAGAAATATTAAAAAAGTGCCAAACATGCTGACCTGTCATCCTTTGCCTTAATGGGCACTTACAAATGTGCTACTTGCAAGAGATGTTCTTCCGCAATATGATTGTGGTTATAAAACAAACAGCATGGTCAATAATATGATCTAATCTGATTGAAGAGGTCAGTTAGAAAATTATTACCCACTTTACAACCCATTAACATCAAACCTACATTACAGGAATGTATGTGATAGATTAAAAACTTGCTTACTTAAAGCAAGAAGGTCTAAATAAACTCCATTATAAATGTTTTTTTTACATTTGAAGCAAAAAAATTATCCCTTTGGTGACTGGAATGCAATGGGGAGAGTCAGAACAAGTTGCTGAGTTTAGCTTTTTAATCTCTTTGCCTGAATCCTATCGAGCAGATGTTTGGGGAAGTGGAAAAGACATTTTTGGATGATTAGCTTCTGCTTTTGTGATTGACACACTGAGGAGGTTGCAAGAAAGCAGTTCGTGGGAAATTGAAGCTGTTGAATGGAGTTACTGGAATTAGGAAAGAAAAAAAATGCTTTGCTTGATACAGAGCAAATTATTTGCTGTATCAGGAAAGACCCAATGACCCTTCCAATCTTGTATCCTGCCTGCAGTGTTGATTTATACCAGACGCTTCAAATGAAGATACAAATCCCCGTAATACGTTTACCTGTAATTGTATAATAGTGTGCAAGCAGGGTATGTTCTTTCTTGATACCAGCCCATGATCAGCATATGCCCTGTAGCATATATACTGAAAGCTTCTGTCTTTACTCCTAGATGATGAAATCGCAGATGCTTATGGCAGTCATATGAATTAATGCAGGTGGATGGCTAAGCATGTTGTGTGGCAAACCACTCGTGCTCATTGAATTGCCTGAATATTAGCTAGTAAATTCCAGGGCAATTTCCATAGCATGTTATGCAACAAAGTTAGGAGGACATTCTCTTGGGCTGTGTAGTACCCTTTAACTGGTAATGGCAAAGGAAGGTGCTAACAGCCTTCTGGCTCTAGTTTCCTGAGCAGTTATACAGAATCCACATGTATTTATATTACCTGCTGCATCAGTTTTTATCCAATGCAAGATGTTATGTAATCAGCTCCTTTCTTGTTTCAACTGGCTTAGCTAGATGCCAATAAACCTTTAAGGTATATTGCCTGATATTTCAGATTGCCTTAGGTTTATTTTCCTGCTTAATTTCTATATGAATTTTCAGATGCAAGCTTCTGAGGGAATCTGTGGTTATGTTTGCCTCCAAAGTCCCTGGGGAGTAAGGTGAGTTAGAAGGGAAGATCTAGGTCTGGTCCTCTTTGTTTCTGAAATCCCATCTGTCCTGGGGTGACTGCATGCATCCTTACTTGTAGTTAATATTGCACTGGTGACTGGTAGGTTTCATGTATGAGTGCTGGGATTGTCCTGTGTAATGTGCACTTCATCACTGAGTTCATTCAGTAGCTGCCCACAGCACCAGCCTGACAGATTTTGCTGGTGGCTGTACCCTTAGTACCTGCTTGGTTGTCTGCCCAGCTTCTGTAGGAGGCCCTGGAACTTGAGAGTGACTTGTGACAGTGGGCCTTGCTGTAGATGTGAAAATACGGTATCTGCCTGCTGTATTCAGGATGGCAAAGAGGTAATGAAGGCAAGGCTGGAACAGCCCTACAGGAATGCCTGGAGCCCCCTTTCATCAGAGCTGTGAACAGACATTAGGTCACGGGGGACAACGTGCACAGAGGCTTCCCTTGCTGTGCTGGTACTACAGTGTTTGCGTCACCATCGTTTTCCCTGTCCATCTCCAGGCTGGAAGAAGCTCTTTAGCCAGATCAATTGCTTATGTGCTGTAGTGCTTCTGGGCACAGGTCAGGCTGCTGTATCTCTGCCTGTAATGTAGGGTGATCTGCGGAGGTTTGTACTGCCAGCGATTTGAACACTTCCAGGCCAGTCAGGGCTATGCTACAGGCCTATTTACATTTGGCACAGAGCCTGTGAAGCTCCATGCCATCATTTCTGCCTGGCATTCCTATCTGCCTGAGTTGCTCTGACTCAAAGGCATTTACAGGTGACCTGACTGCCTGCCAGGAAATACTTATCTCCTCCGTGACTGTAGCATGACAGGGGAATATACTTTTTGGCTTACTGAGGAGGAACTGGATGCCCATCAGGCCCAGACTTAAGACTGGTGCAAGGTTTGTGAGCTGAATCATATTTGCTTGCCATATGCATCACAACATCTGTGAGAAAAAGAACGGGAAGCAGGGTGACCCACACTGTACAGCTGCAAGAATTGTAAAGTCAGTTCCATGCAGGAAGCCCCAAATGAGTCCTTTATACACAATGCATTACTGTGTGTTTACTGCTTCAGTGATGTGGTTTCCAAGCTGTTTTTTTCTTTTGTCTTTCCATTTCTTTTTTTTTTTTCAGGTGATAAGAGGGAGAAAGAAAACCTTTTATCGTGTTTCCGTTAGTGCTGCTTCTGAAGCACTGTATTCCTCACCATCTCCATGCTCTGTCTGGATGCCTGGCTGGCTGTGCCAGATTAAACCAAAAACCCTGCATAATATGCCATGTTCTCTTCGTGTAAGTTTCCCTTTCATACTCTTTGTTCCTTCATCTCTCTCCAGGGATAGAATGATTTATGCCAACAGATATAGCTATAAATGAGACATTTTTCTACAAACTGAGGTGAGAACAATGGTGCAAAGCTGTACTACTACTAGTAGAAGTAAACACAAAGAAGCAGCAAAACTAGTTGTTAGCCATTAAACAGGTATAGTTTTATTTGCTGTAAGTTAAACATTTAAAGTAGGAACAAGTGAGTAACTACTGACAGTTTTTAACAAAGGCAAATAGTAACGCAGCCAGTGCAGTATGTGGGATTTTATTTTTAAATAATTTTTATTTTATCTTAACTGGTTTCAATTATTTTTGGTTCATGCTCTTTTTACTCAGCTTGGAGTTTGGGAAAGGAGAGTGGGATTCAATATAACTGAATTGCTTCATCATGTCTTACAAATAACGTTGCTCATCAGTAAGTGGAATGTGAGTAGGAATGAGATGAAATGGTAAAGAGGAATGTTGGTGCAGGAGTAAATGAAGTTTATATATTACTTGTACCATTTAAATCCTATGCTGCTCTGTGAATTAAGTTTGTTGGGAGTATTTAACAGACTATTTTTGTTGGATTAATATTGATTTTGTAAAGTTCATTTTATGTAATTGCCTTGACCTTTATTTGGGGAGCTGGAGTCAGTCTCATATTCTTTTTTGAAAATTCGAATTATCTTGGTTTTAATGTGATGTAAGGAGGCAAAACTAACATGTCAAAGATAATTGTTAGTAAAACGTACGTTCCTATCCATCTGTAGTTAGTTCTTAGATTGCTTTGTGCTGTGGGGATGGTTCAGCACTATCAAGTTAAAATCTATATATTGATCTATAATGATGAAGCTAAAACCAAGCAAAATAAGGGTTTGCATTCAAAAGGATTTAGAAAAGATTTATGATGGTGTCTCATGAACCTGGAAAAATGACCTATTTTGTTAAAGTGTTCATTTCACTTTTTCTTTGCACTTTGGTGAGGCCTGTCGTGAGGGGAAAGGAAGTTTTACTGAGAAATCTGAGATTACTCAGCTGGTACAGTGGAAACATACATTAAACTTGTAGATCTAGGCAATATTTTTCCTTGTATATCAGGACTGTGATTTTGCATCTATTCCTTTAAGTCAAATCAATTTTGCTATAAGTTTTCTTTGGGCACAGGTATCTTAACATTCTAGAATCTAGGAATCTTAACCCCATTCTGTGGGGTTTTGATCCAGTAGGCAGGCTTGCCAAGACAGTGTGTCCCTTTGCATTTCAGTAAACTGTGGCTTTGGTTTTTGTTTTTGCAGTAACTTAAAACTATATTTCTTTCCATTGTGGCTGAGATATTGCTTCTTACTAGAGGGCCTCCAATGCTGATATTTTAAAGAAATGGAAAAGTTTAACCACACACGTAGATTTTATTAAAATCCTGGCATTTTGCTAAGTATTCTTTTAGGCAAATTCATAATCAGCACTTTTCCTTTGTGAATTGCCATATGCTTCAGTGGACAGTGGGCAGGATTTACCAGCAGCATAGCAGGTCTGTGAAAGCCCAGGCATTTAGTGTGGTGAATGTTGTAAAAACAAACTAGTAGCACTTTGCTGCTTCCAGCAAGAATAACTCAGTAATTCAGTTTAGTAAAATATGGTGATATTTTAGTGCCAATAATCAGATCTGGAGACTTTTGAAAACAACAGTTAATGGTGTATTATTTCTGCTGCCCTATGGCAAAGGCTTTAGGCATTGAAACTGTTTTGGGAAACCAATATATATAGTATTGCTAATGTTAGTGAATCATTTATTTTGTTTGCTTTTTGCTCAGTTTCTGTAGTTCAGACAAGACAAAGCAGCTCTTTTTATGAAAAGGAAATGAAAGAACATAACTAGGGTAAGACGTAAACCACAGAGCTTCTGACATAAACAGGAGGCAAATGGCCTTGCAGCAGTTATGCATAGAGTAGGTTGTAGTAAGCTATAGCTGAGAGCATACTGTTGGCCAGGATTGTCGCCCGACATTGCTGGTACCTACCAAGGGGAAAGCTAATGGCTAAAGTATTCAAGCAATATGTCAGATTGTATCTGCACAATACAGAAGGAAGTAGGAAGTAGGTAGGAAGTTTCAAAAATTCAGCTTTCCTAGGTGTTCCTCAAAAAGCAGGTTGAGAATATTTTGAGAGAGAGCGAGTTGATGCTGAGACGTAGGTATGTCCCACCCCAGTTTCCCTAGAGCAATGGCATGAAGCCAGCTGCAAATATGCATGCAAGAAGACAGCACGTATTTTTTGTTTGTGAAGAATGAGCAGTTAGGCACATGTCCAGAGGAAGAAAGGATGGTGTCCTGAGTCAGTGATAAGGTAATAAATGTACAGTCAGGTTCAAAACCTCCTAATTAGTTCCAAGTAAGGTTACAAAGGGCCTGATTAGTAGTTAGATTCATTGTGTCCAAGGAACACAGATAAAGTGTGGCAAGTGCTCTCTGCAAGGAGATGGGAAAGAGGAGAGTGACCTAGGCTGGACCATCCCTCTTGCCTTGCCCTGTGTGGAATCATTCTCTGAAACATCTGTGTGAAATGGTACCATGTATGAATTGGAGTTTCAAAGAAACACACAAATATCTCATGCCTCAATTAACTTGTATTGAAAATCTGTGTCTGAAGAGCAAAATCCAGGCTTTGTAGGGACCTCTTATAAGGAAGTCTTGGGCTGTACTTTATCATGTTTCACATGTCCCAGTTGTTTCAACTGTGGGAGACTTGAGACGACCAGCAAATTTACTTTTTTTTTCTCCCTGCAGCGCATTACTGGGCTCACAGGTAAGAGAAGGAAGTGCTAGGTTTAGGAAAAAGCATCATTGTCCATGACACTGCTACATCAGGTACAGATAAAGCACACAAAATATGCATAGGTCAGACCTAACTAACTGGGATGCTGGTTTCTGGAACAGAATTCTCACAAAAGGCATGTTTAGATTTTGTTGAATTACAGTTATAGTTCTGACAAAGACTAAGTTTATTTATAGGTAGTGTGTTTTGTAGTGAAAATGTGCATCAGTATTGGAGACAAAACAAATTACTATGTAAGTACTCTGAGTTAAACCTTTTGTTAGGTGTTTCAGTTAAATTTACTGATATTTGAAGTATTGAAGATCTTTTGAGGTAGAACATATATTCTTATGTGTGTTTTTGAAGCTGGATTGCAGAATCAAAAAAAGAGCAAGCATATACAGATGCTTCCTGCATAAACCTACAGACTAATCTAACTCACCAGGAGTCAAACCCAGCCCTTCCTATCTAAGCTTTGAAACTGAATTTGGGAAGCTGTATAACTAGATGCTGTTAAAGAAAATCAAAGTGTTGTCTGGCATGATTGTGAATTTCCAGAGGGATAGGTAGCATACAGCACAGTTCAAGTGCTTGCTTCTAATATTAATGTGCTATTAATGTAATTTAAAACACCAACTGAATTAGGCTTGCCTTGGAAAATTAAGTATGTTGCACATTTTTCCAGGGATTCAGGACTTCCATGGGTGGAATTCACTGGTGCAATAGCCATTTGGGGTGTATGGCCTCTGTAGACATGGCGTGCTAAGTTCCTCTCTCGTAGAGTTTGCTATATGACACTTGGGTAAGTAGATGTGCATGCCCTGCAGATTCAGATGGGCTCCATTTCCCCACTCATTCTGTTTCTGTGGTCATCCGCACTATTAGCGTGTCCTGGAAAAGACCACCTCCTCTGAGTAAGCTGCCAGCTGGCCAGTAGCTGACACAGAGGCATTAGCTGCCACTGGGGAAAATCGGGGTGAAATGAGTCATTTAGAATACTTTGGCACAATGAAGTTCTGAACCCCTGGTGAATGGTAGTATGTTTAGATACAGAAGCATAGTTCTACTGCTTAAGTGCCAAAGAGCCAGTGTTCCAATGCAGACTTAAAGGAAAATCAGACCTCTGAAAATAAATCATATTGAGGAGAGCTAGTGAAAAGCAAAGTACATAAATGAGGTAAGCATGCCAAATATTGTGTTAAATGTTATGGCACGAGACCTGTTAGACATATTCTTCTCAACTTCCTGAATTTGGTTCAAAAGAAGCTTGATGAACCAGAAAAACATATTTCACTTTTAGTCTTTTCCTCCAGAGCATGTTCCCAACAGGGACACTGTTGAGTATCAAGTTCCCAAAATAAATGCTAATGTGTAATGACACCCCAACACATTGTAACAGAATCACAGAATTGTTAAGGTTGGAAAAGACCTTTAAGGAAATTTCATAATGCAGTGGGAGTTAGTCATCTTATGCTGTGATTTATCTGGATTACTCATTTCCTTATTTTGAAGAATATGCATATTACAGAATCAATGCCTTGAGCCGTGCTTGTTGATAGGGTTGTTTTTAATGCTCATGTTACTACTCAGTTGCACTTTCTTCATGGGGGAAGGAAAAATTACGTAGAATGGTTCTGTTTTCACAGTACATGCAACTGACAGACGTGAAGGTATTTTACAGCTTTTCAGAATACTTTGTGTGTCAAATCCAGGTACATCTATAATGTATGAGCTCTATACTCTTCATATATCTGTAACTGGTGTTTCTTCATAGTTACAGTTAAAAGAAGTCCACAGAAGACTCAAACTTCAGCTTGAACAAGAAAGTGATCTGCTGTAATACAGAATATCAGCTCATTGCAGACACATTACTCCATTAAATGATTCTTATTTATCATTAGACTAATAGGGAGTCCAAAAACTCCCAAAACGCCAAGTGGAAATAGCATTGTGAGCATTCTTTTGAAGTTAGCAAGTAACAGAGAGAGTGTGGAGCTGTAGTAAAGATCTGTGTTGAGCTGGAGCATTTTCTGAAGAAGTTTCTTCCCTCTTTTTTATCTGATGAGAGTAGGAAATTTAAGCTGTCATCCGAACGATTCTGCAGGGAAGAGAACCCTAAGGGTGTTGAAACCTTAGAAGTGTGGTTTTTTCCCCTCTATTTTTTTGGTTTTTGTTTTTTTCTTTTTGTTTCTGTTTTGTTTAAAATTAGACTATACTGAGGTCATGTGGATAAAGGAATATTTCTCCATTTATCTGTGACTGGGCAAGATAAGATAAAACCTACATAGAGTTGAGAGTGCAGCTGGCTGCATATCATCCATCTACCTTGGATGCTATGCTGCAGAGATTTGCACAAGGGCCGCGTGCAAGAGGAATCCAACCGGTGCTGCCAGCAGCTCACCTGCTCCCCTGGCCTGGAGAACACTGTTTGAGAAGTCCTGGTAAATGGATGATGGAGATCAAATATCAGCTTTTCACAGATCACATGCAGGGAAATGGGATGTGCCTGCACATATTTCAGCTTATTAATTGTGTCTGAAATGTCTGGTATCTTGTACAAGAACAACAACATTATGTGCAAACAATGTTGTGATAGCATTATAATTTCTTTCATACCAAAACACTGGTATGTCTTTTCACACAGAAAACTCATTTAATGTTCCAGTTAAAATCTGAAGGGGATTTTCTGCCATAAGAAAAAGCATGAAAACTTGAAGGAAAAGCTGCAAATAAAAGAATAGGGGAAGTCTGGGTTATTTGTTGTAAGTAATATTTCTTGACTAGTCAGATAACATTATTACTCTGTGCTTTATGCACATGGATCCTTCTGTACAGGGAAGAACTTGAGAGCAGAATGCTCTGAAAGATCATCCTCATCCGTCTCTGTCCCTTTTATGCTTGCACAACAAAAGTGTAAGAGTGCGTTAGGAAAAAATGGCAGTAATGTACTGATGGGAATACTTTCAAAGTGGACAACACAGCCTGGATGAAGCCCAACACTTAAGGGTATGAAGCCTGTGATTAATCCTTAGATTCTCGTATGTAGCACTGCATGCACTTTAAAGTCTAGTAAGCTAGTTTGAAAATTATGGTAGCTCTTATGCAATAAAGATTTATCAAGAGGTGTGTATTTGCAGGTAGAGAAGTGACAAGCACCAGGATGTATTGAGGTTTGAATAATCTCCAGGCATTTGAGGAGAGTTCCTAAGAAAGCCTTTCCCCCGATGCACTTTCTGTGAAGTTTTGGGAACACAGGAACAAAGCTGGGCCAAAAAAAAAAGTAGCTTCATTCTTTTTGCTTTGCTGGGGATCTTCTTCCAGAGTCTGTGTGCTGCTTTTGTTCCCTACCACCCCCCCAGGGTTTTTTCCTTTCTTCTTTCTTTTCCTCTGAGAAGTGCCATCTGGTTTCCAGTGTTCGCTTCTTTTTCTGAGGAGACAATATTTTGGGATGGAAGTGTCCTTTTGTCTCTGATTTCTGTGTGACACGGGTTTACTGTTTACATGTGCAATTTGTCAAAAACTTTCTAGCAATTTGTGTTCATCTGTAGACACGCTGTTAGCTACCAACATCCTTTGCTTTTTACCACTGCCATTTCCAATGCTGATGATTTGTCTTCAAAAGATAAATAGGTTTTTTTTAAGAAAATGAAATGACTGACCCTACCAGTGTTTGATAATTGATGGCTGTATTTTTACATATACTACGTAGTTATTCCTATGCTACCTATGGTATTCATTACCCTTTTGAATCCCAGGCTACTATTCATTGCAAAGGCAAGAATCTGCACAAGAAAACCTGGGCTTGATTAATAGCCTTAATTACTCTGCACTGGACCAGAGGGTAATATTTCTTACTGTCTCCTGTTAATAATCAGTTATGTCTCAAAGCACTTGGATCGATAACCTATATTTTTTTCCTTGGGAACTGTGCTTATTGTATTAGTAGGAAAGTATTCAGATGAAGAAGCCTGCGAATGTTAACTAAAATTCTTCAGAAATTTGTTACAGTTTTTCTACAAGTTTGTCAAATTGGAGCAATTCAAACAGCTCAGCAGTTGGGGTTTTTAACAGAATATTTCTTGGAAGAGATCAGCCAGCTCTGTGGAGTGCTGGGATATTAAGCAGAGTAGTATTTTATATGGGCATGTGTTCATCTCTTGACTGTCTGCTAAGGCACAAACTCATTCCCACTTTGTGCTAGAGCAGCTCTTTGCTAAAGTAGCTGTGGTCTCTCAGGAACACACTTATATATTAATTTAGGTACAGCACTGTCAACAGCTGTCCAGGCTGGAGCAGTGGGATCTTAGCCTGGATGCTGTACCCACATACAGACATGATTTAAACTGGTTGTCCTTTGGCTTCAACTGTAAATTTCAGGTTAACTGGGTGGTCATCAGCAGTCTTCTCCATATGCTTTGTGGTGGTTTGCACTGCCACTGGTTCACTATCCTGGGCCTCCTCCTGTTGCTGTTTATCCTCTGAGTTGTGTCATTAGAGCCTCTGCACACATTGCTGAGCGATTTATTAATATGATGTGTCCTTAATTTCTTTGGCAGCTTCGTGGGGCCAAGGTGACAGTGAGAGAGGATCGAGCTTCTATAGGTTTCTATTCATCCCCATAATTTGAGTACTGTGCTGTGTGTCTCTACATGTAAGCTTGAAGCTGCCCTAACATGGAATTGTTTAGCTATAAGCTCAGTCCATACCTATAACCCTGACCTAACTGCAGCCATAATATATCTTATTACCTTAAGAGTGATCATCAGGAAGATGGGGACAGGCACTTTGCAGTGGAGACCAGCAGCTTGACAGAGGGCAACGGGCATGAACTGAAACACAGGAAATTCTATCTAAATATAAGGAAAGCCTTCTTTACTTTGGGAGTGACTGGAATGGGCTGCCTAGAGAGGTTCTGAAGTGTCCTTCTCTGGAGATATTAAAAATCTGCTGGATGTGACCCTGTGCAACCTGCTCTAGCTGATCCTGCTTTAGCAGGGGCCTTGGACTAGATGACCTCCAGAGGTTCTTTCCAACCCAACCATTCTGTGGTTCTGTGATAATACTGACAACTGACAGTCTGCTCTTTGCTCCCTGCAGTGTTAAATCATAAAGGCAAAACCTTGCATTGCTGTTAGTTTTGTGGAGAGTGGGAGGAAGAGAAATCCCTGAAGTGAAAGTGATAGGACGTGGATAACAGATTTTAATTGCTGCTTTCTCAGACTGTCTGTAGCCTGGCTAAAACAGATTTTCCTGCTGATTCGTGTGAAAGAAGACAATGTTTTAAATATTGATGTGTATGTGAAGGCATTATGAAGTGCCCAGATGGACCTCTTTGACAGTACTTTTCTGATAATGTGTGTTGTGTTTTTTCTAATTGGCAGCCACTGGGTTCCAGTCCAGCACACCATCCCTCCTGACCATTGCTGTTCCCGAGGCAATGTGGCTGCCTGATGTTCTTCCTGCTGGCAGCTGAATAGTTCAGGTATGTCACTAACATAAAACCAGACTGAATAGATTTCTTCTTTTTATCTCACTTTTTTTTGTTCAGTCTTTGATAAACTAATTCACTCGAGCCAGGACATAAGTACTTTAGCTTTAAACTACAGAGATACCCAGCAACTCAGTTTTTCAAGTTCACTGAAGCAAAATAAGTCATCAAAATGTTGAAGTTTATTTAAGTTTTACATGTTGGAGGTTTTTTTGAGGTTTTTCAACTAGAAAATACAGAGTTTAAATTTTTTTTTTTGTTAATTTGGATTCACTACCATGTTTGTCAGCCCAGGACTGTTTTGTGTAAACACATTATCCACACTCCCTTCTCTCAAACTGCCCAGCTTTAACCATGGGATTTCAGCAAGACAGCCATCTCAAGGCTTTTTGATATAAAGACATTTTAAACAGGTTCAAAGGGTTAACCCACAGGACAAGAGAGAGGCTATTTCTGTATCTGAGACTTCAGTGGGAATGATTTACTGTGAACAGAAGAGCATATCTCAAAAGTAATCTTTTTATCTGTCTCTGCCTGCAGAAAAATTTATGATGACGTAAGGATATCTATAATGGCACAGTTTACATGGCACCTTTTCACTGATGAGAAATGGCAGTCTCAAAATGACTAAAGAGATTAGGAGTTTTAGCCTTGTTTCCAAAAATAATGTCCTCACAGAATTGTTGACAATTTTTTCTGGTTTAATCATTTCACCAAGGCATTTATTACATGTACGTCAGAACCCAAATTAATGATGCAAATAGAAGGCTTATCAATCAGCTGGTTAAATTTTCATGCTCTTTTGGTGTAGCTTTTTTGGTCTTTGCAGTAAATTGGATGGCTTCATGTGTTGCTGCTTAACACAGTTTGAAGATGTGCTACGTGATTCTTTGCTGTTTGGTATAACTGGCAAAATTAAGGGCAAAAAAGCAGAAGTATAATTTCAAAAGTATCAGTGCTACATAGAGACTTAAATATTACTGATATTTCACTCAGACTTTAGGTTCTAAATGCCCGGCTTTTCTGAGTCAGTGGTACTTGAACTTGTAGGACACTTGAATGCTCTGTACTAATTCCCTCCTTTGCTCTGAATTCAGCTCAGATGTTTTAGATGCGAGAACCTAAGACCTGATCCCATGCAGAGTAAGTGTGGTTAGGAGTGCTTGAAATGTAAACTTTTTGGAAAAATTGATACTTTCCTTCAGATATTGTTGGAGAGGTTTCTGAGGTATCAACAGAGAAATTTTTGATGAAAATAAATGAGGGCACTTTGGAGTTGGTGGTGGCCTGGTATTAGGACACTTGGGTGGCAATTGGAGTCCTCAGCTCAATCAGATTCTCTTCCTCAAGACAAGCAGCCCAGCACGGCTTTCCTACTGCTGTGGGGGAAGGTTTTAGTCACAAAATACTTGATTTTGGGTCTGTCTCTGTAACAAATTGTTTTTGTTCTACTGTGTTTTTCTTGTTTGTGAATGGGAGGACAAAAAAAAGTCCTTGGCCTCTTATGGCAGTGGGGTAGTGGGGTTTTTTTATTTCTTTATATATTAGTCTGTAAATACCAGCTTTTTTTCCTTGTATTCTCCTCCAAGTATGAAGGAATACATTGGGGTTCCCAGAGAAAGGCCTGTTGTACTTTAAAGGTAAAGAGACAAAAGATTAAACCATCTTGAATGGTTCCATCTACCCCTCCCCAGAGCAAAGCCAAACTTTTTTTTCCCAAGGTTTCATAAAAACACCTATAATGTTTTTATACTTTTGTATTCCAACATCACTTTTTCATTGAGTTTGCATTGCTGTGACTCCACTAATGCCATTGAACAATTTTGTGTGTGTCTTCAGGTGAGACATCCTTCAGAAAGGCAGTGGTAAAGATCAGTTATTATATCCTCTGTGACCTTTTGGTTTATCGTTTCAAATGACCTGCAGCAGACTCTGCCTAAGGTGTGCAGTTGCTTTGTGGCACAGTGGTTCCAAATGTTAGTATCTGTTTTCATTCTGCACGTATTTTGTGTGTAGCTGTTTGTTAGCTTAGGTGGAGATGGGGAAGTCTGG
Organism: Aleadryas rufinucha; assembly: GCA_013397815.1. Taxonomy (NCBI): domain Eukaryota; kingdom Metazoa; phylum Chordata; class Aves; order Passeriformes; genus Aleadryas; species Aleadryas rufinucha. The sequence goes on along the minus strand of VZTH01011884.1, from coordinate 397,635 downwards.
CGATTACCTCAAGGGGATTTAATTTTAGGTGAGACTAGCTAATGAAATACATTGTATGGTGTTAATTGCTATGTAGCACTGTATATAATCACTTCTATGGTGACTATAGGCCATAGGGTCCTATAGCAAAAATCACCTAAATTAATGAAAAATGAATAGGACAAGCCCAGCAGGGATGGGACCAGAACTGGCTTCATGATGCAGCAACCCAAAAAACCACACCAATTTTTCTGCCCTGAACAACTATTATAACAGGTGGAGCACAAAGTCATGGAATAAATGAGCTCAATAGACTCTCACAGGAATGGTACACAGCCTCAGGGAATGATACCTCTATATACATATACATGCATATATATATGTATGTATGTATGTATGTATATGTATGTATATATATATGTGTGTGTGTGTACATCAAAGGACCAAGAAGAATGATGGTGGTTAGCTGGGACACATTGCAAAATGTGAGACCTAGGCATGGCATAAATAGTATGGAATAAGGGGTGGATACTGCTCTGGTTTTGGCTGGGATAACTCATAACTGGTACAGTGCTGTGTTTTGAATTAACTATGAGAATAATGTTGATAATACACTGTTTTTGTAGTGGCTTAGCAGTGTTTACTCCAACTCAAGGACTTCCAATTTTTCCCTGCTCTGCCAGTGAGGAGGTGCACAGGAAGCTGGGAGGGAGCAAAGCCAGAACAGCTGTCCTGAACTGTTCAAAGGGATATTGCACACTACAGACCAGTATGCAAACTGGGGGAGCTGGCCTGGAGGTGCCAATCAGTACCTGGGGAAGGACTGGGCGTCGGTCAGCTGGTGATGACCAACTGTATTATGCATCACTCATTTTTCCTACGTTTTATTTCTCTCTATCTCTCCTTTTAATTACATTTTTTATTATTATATTTTACTTTATTTCAATTGTTCAACTGTTCTTAGCTCACAGGTTTTACCTTTTTCCAATTCTACTCCCCATTCCCCTGGCTGGGAAAGGGGGAATGAGTGAGCGGCTACATGGTGCTTATTTGCCAACTAGGATTAAACCACAACAATAACTTAAAATGTAGAAATATTTATATTGGGTATTTTGGGTCCGCTTAATTGGTAAATAGCTAAAAATCCTTTCATAATCGCAAATGAGACTTGTATGCTTTTTTGCTAGGGAAAATGCTGTAAACTTTAAAAGGCTCTGGGGTTTTAATTTCTTTGTAGAAAAACCTTCAGAGTAGGTGAAAAGGCTGCATAACGCTCGGGGAAGGTCATTAAAGTTTTCAATTTAAATTGATTACAAGGAAATGATATGCCAGAGGAAAAAACAATAGATGAAAAGAAGTGTCCTGGATGGCAAGAGAAGATGAATGCTCTGTGTTTTCCCCACCTCAGATTGTCCATGACAAAGTATGATTGTCTAATATCGCAAGATGAGGAGGCTAATACAAGGCCATAAATCACAGTGACCAGCTTTTCAAATAATAAAGCAGTCCGCCTTCTTGCTAATAGGCCCCAAGGTAGGACCCTGAAATGCTGAAAAGAAGGCTAACACTCACCTCCCTGTGGGTGACAATGACTTTTGCATAGCCTGTATTCACACATTGTCTGGGGAGACAGCTGAGAACTCAACATATTGCGAATACAGCAGATTTGTAGCCTGCTTGTTAGTTACTTATATGTAAAGATTAATAAGAAAATTATGGGAGATGTGATTTTTTGTATGATTTAACTCACATCCATTATTTAGACTCATATAGCCTACAAAAGTGTAGAATAGGGAATATTGTGTGTTGTATGGTTAGATTCCCATGCTTGCACAGAAAATTTTAAAGCTGGAGCTCATGCATGAGACACTGTTATTGTACCTCCCTCTTTCCCTTCTGATTCTTCCTTTGCCCAGCCTTACTGTGAAAATATGCTTTTTCATATGAGAGGCTTGTATGACATAAGACCGCATATAAACCAAAACAAAATACTCAGTTAAGTCTTTCTTCCCAGAGATAAAATTTGAAAGAATCCAGACTGAGAACAGCAGATCATAAAGTGTGAGATAAATATACTCACAATCTATGAGTGTAACTAAGAAGGATATTAGGGTGTCTTATTGTCTCTAAAACAATTACGTCAATGGTGGAAGAAAATGAATAGCTTTGTTTCAAGGAAAATCAAATATCTTATGTGATGACAATGTGCAAGGGTTTATGCACAGCCAACACACTAATTGTTTCACTGGTGGAAAAATAGAAGGGGTCCAAATATCAGATATTAGTTTTGTAATTAATTTTTGTTGTTGTTGATTTCCACATAAACATCTAGTAAATAGGAAGCATCTTTACTTCCTTTCAATTAGAATAGAAAATTGAGAAACAAAACATTTCCTTCTGATACAGTTTTATTTGTATGCCTTTGTTTGCATTGGAACTTAGAGTTTGTGAAAAACTTGCAAAATATGACATTCATTTTTTTTCAAACAGATAAAAAAATACTGAAATATAGCAAACATCATTTGCTTGGGTTTTTTTAGTGGTATTTCTGAAGTTGAGAACTTGGTTCAATAAAAAAATGTTATCATTCTCCAAAAATCAATAAAAAATATTAAATGTTCACGGCTAAATAATATCAAGCAGAGGAGACAATTTACAGAAAGCTGAAATTGTAGTACATCCTCACTGCAAGATGGAAAAGGTGAAATATATTACTACAAACAAAACTGAAATGGAACTGAAACAAAGTGTCTTGGTGAATGTTGAACTTTACAGCAGCCTCGTCAGTTAAGATACAAAACCTCTGAAATCTATCACTTGATGAGCTGAAAAATGTTTTACTTATACGAGTTGTTATCTTAGCAACTAGCTACACTTGATTAATGTTAATTGGAATAATTTGGTTGACTACTCAGTGGGACAAGGGAACCACTTGATTCTCTTTTGAGCCCTGCTCCTATTTAACTGCTCTGCTTTTAGTACTTTTGTTGCATCTAAAATAGATGGAATCTTTACATCATATTTGAGCTCTGAGATGAAAAAGCACAGTACTGAGAATTATTAATACAGAATGATGTTAAAATATTACAAGAATAGATGAGCTTTTGTATACCTCCTCAAGTCTCCTCACACCCCCTTTCTTCTTCTTGAAGACTAATTGGTTTTTTTCTACATATATCTCTTAAATAAAAGAAAACAAAACCCACTTATTTTAATTATGATAATTTAAATAAAATAGAACACTGGGTTTTGGCAGAGAAGGGAAGTGAGAACTTAAGGGGCCCGAGCTCTGAAGTCGAATTTCCTTTGCACAGACTCTAAAACATGAGAAAAAGGAAATGTGTGTGTAACCTTTCAACTTTCTCTTGACTATCTTTTGTTATAGAAGAATAAACAAAAATTTTTTCATTATATAGCTTTTCTGATGCTTCAAGAACAATTTTTCATTCTCTTTTCAACCTTAGAAACAGTGTCAGCCTTTTGTCCCTCTTTTATGTCGAGAACATGAAAATTAACTCTACAAAACCCAAACTTTTCTCAATGTAAATCTGGAATAATCTCACATAAAGTGAACCTACATTCAAAATAAGAACTTTATGCTCAAACTAGTTCAAATAATTAAATGAAGCAATTCAGCTAAAATGTTTCTTTCCCAGAGAAAGTAGCCTTAAGCTTTATAAATGTCTTATAAACCAGAAAATCCCTATTGATTGTCTTGATCGATGGTGATCCTGACTTGTTTAAGAGGAAGTTCCACATGTAGCTCATCCAAAAGCAAAGGGAAAACTCTCTTTGTATGACATTTAAGTATCTCTGTCTTATCCTTGTCCTACAAGACAGAATCCTTTTCTTGAAAGAGGTACACAAGGGGATTAAGACAAAATGTCATTGATTCACTGCAGGTTAATCCTCCTACAAAGGAAGATTTATTTAGGTGCAGTTGCTTCTTTAATGTTATTCTTTCAGTTGGTTTGCCTTAAGTTTTAAAATGATTCTCTGGTAGAGAAGTCCCTGTCTATCTTAAATGCTGGTTGCTCTGTAAACTTAGTCCTCTTACAACTAACACGTTTACCAGGGTGCAGACTATCTTTCTGGAACAAGTCCTGTGCTCTGCATGGACCAAAATACTCTCAATATTGACAGGCTAATATAAGCTAAAATAGTACGGACCTCAAACTCACACCTTTGAACCACATTTGCTTTAGCACATGGAGTGAATCCCATTTCAAACTATCAAATTCATGTCCAAATTTTAAATATTTTACTGAATCATAGCATTTGAATTCATAAAATTGGAAGAGGTTTCAAACTACAGAGGGGTAATTTAAAATTGAGTTTTCTGTAAGTTATCAGCAGAGATAATCTGTGTGACAAGTATGTGTGAAAAAATAACTGGTTTTAGATATTTTGCAATATAAAATTCATTTAAATTCATTTTTTGTCAGTGGCTAGCAGATAAAATCACTATTTTAGACTCTGTGAGAATACAATAGCTATAAAATTTATTTATGTCAGAAGAATAGGAGGACCAACTAGCTTTCACAGAAGTAGCTCCACTGAGTGCATGTGTAAAACAAATATTGCTAGGACAAAAAATTACTTTGTATTCTAATCATGTTCATATTTCCTGTTGTCAGTTGCACAAAAGTGCATCAAACATCCAAATAAGTTGAGATGTGTTTTGCTGATTACTGGAGCAGATGGTACATCTCAATTAGGGAAAAATATTTTCTGTTGGCTTATTATACTTTTAAATTAAATTCATTTTGAGTGGAAGATCAAACATAACAAAACAAAGGATTTTTTCTGGTTCTTTTATCATCAGGCTGGGTATTGCACAAAATAGTAACGTATTACTATTAAGTAGTAACATGAAGGGCAAACAAAGCTGCTTATTCTATTTAATTCTTTCCCACTGAAATATGAGTATGATGATGTAACAAAATAGGTTAAGAGCTGGAACTTGGCAAGTGAAATTAATTTAGTTTGATTTGCACAGAAATTACCCAGGATGTGAAGAGATGATGGAAAATACATGAATTGTGCAGGAGAAGCAGCAGGCTGCAGGTGACAGTGTCTACCCCTGCCTTGCATGAAGGGCAGCTGGCTGCAGAAGGGATTATCTGACTGTGAACATTACAAGATGTGATTTTTCTTGCCTCTAATTCTTAGAAATGAACTTGCTGCTATAGTAAAACTTCTTAGGTCATTTACCAGATGTGCCAGGCACACTATCATGAAGAGAGCAGTAATAAAATATAAAAATATTAACTTCTCAGGTTTGCTTATTTTGCAAAAGAAATAGTACAAGGACCACAAAACTGAATTGACGAGGTCCAGTTCTCTCTGTTTCATTTGATCCAAAGCTGCTGTATGTAGAATGTGGTTTTCCCTAAATTGCATTAAAAACTTTAGATATAATAATGCAGAGTGAAGTAGTATTTAATTGTAAACTACAGTCTGGCTGAGAAAACAGAATACTAGGAATTCACTTGGCTAAGTCCTGTCAGGAAAATAATTAGAGGATATAATGTTAACTGCTGCAATTAACACTGATTATACATCAATGACTTGGATGGCTTTAGAATTATAAGGAAAGGGATTAATTTGTCTTTGATTTCACAGATCCTATTGAAGAAGTAGAAACACAAAGATATTTGTGTTACTGATGCCGTGATATTTACTCAGAGAAAGATGTACTTTTGTGACAATCCTTTCATTTGAAATAGATCCCTAATTAGTAAAATTGTAACACTACTGCTTTCATTTTTCTGCTTGGAAAGCTGTTTTGTTGTATTCTGAATAAAAAAGCAAAGGAGTTGTAGGGATTCTGAACGAAATGGGTCACATTTATTCCTCATGCAATCAACCTCTTTATGAATGGATAATGAATTATATAAAGAATGAGTTTTGCCTTACCATTGAAAGAGAAGCTGACCTTCTTTCAAATAAACCACAAATGGGCAAAAGTGGCTTTCTTAGTCATTTTCTACCTGAATGCTAAGTGTTTATTATGAAAATTCATTTATCATTCTAAATATTTAATTGTAAGACAGTCCTTGATGGTTTATACTTCCTGCTGCTATGAAGTCGAAGCATTTCTGCCAGGTTCCTTTGAAACAGGCAGTTTGGCTTTTGTCTAAACATTTTTCATTGTCTTCTGTTTTACAGGGTTTTTTTGGTATCAGAATGTCTTCAACTATCTTGCACAGAATAATTATAAGCAATTATTGATCTCAACTAAGTTTGAGAACATAACATGGCTTCCTACAAAGCCTTCAGGTCAACCATGAAAATGACGGGTTATTCTCTGTCTGTTGTCCCTGGCTGTGAAAAATAGTAGTCTAAAGACTTCAGATATTTGCAACTTTAATTATATTTTATTTGTTCATAATGATTAAATACTCAAATATGGTTGAAACTGAGACCATGGAATATTTTTCTTTAGTTCATTCAGCTGAAATTCCTTTGAAGTGCTTTTCAGAACAGTAAACTAACCCACTGTATTTAGTAAAAATACTTAAATTGTATCTGCAATGCTTTGCAGTTATGAGAACTGACTTTGGGGACACTGGCTGTAGTCATGGAAAACAGACTGTATTATTCAGAAGGTTTACTGCAAAATGTGGGTATTTTTGATGATGGTTAAAGGCTTTACTCAGTATACAGGGGTTTTTTTGCTAACCTCTGTGCAGTAGTTGGTAGGCAAGAAGCACAAGGTTCACCCTGTGTAACCAGCTAGTCTAGCACTCATTGTTGGGAAACATTCTTGGCACTTCAGGTAGAGAATTCAGTGCTTGAATGAGCTGGTGAAACTAAATTTTTTCTGCACTAGAGCTAAACTTTCTGGGTCAAGTTCGAAGAATATTAGTATGTCTAAATGACTTGCTTGTTTCTTGGAAAAAGAGAACACAATTTTTCACAGTTGCCTAACTTTTACTATTATCAGACAGTTCTGGTCATTCAGCTATTTTCTTTGTTTAGCATTACAGGCATGAATGCTGACTACAATGTAAGTAAATGAATTTTTGTCTTAGGGTGTAAAATAATTAGAAGGTTAAATGTAGTGACATTTTGCTTCTGTAGAAATGGTTGAATTGACAATCACACCTAAGTTCTGGAAAAAGAGGTTATGAAAGTCAGTATTTGTCAGGACAGCAGCCAGAACTTTTTCTTTGACAATTTTCTTTGACAATTTAAGACAGTATCACTGGATTTCTTTTATTTTCTTTCTACTTTTTTTTGGGAGATGAGAACTGCCACTTTGTCATGTTGTACTTAAAGGAAACATAAAGGAATGCAAAAATAGAAAATTTAAAATTCGAAAGGCAGTATTAATTTGCCCAAACTATGTATTTCTATGTATGAGTAAGTTATCTGCTACATAAGAAGGATCAGAAAATTTCAGTAGAGCCTGATGTTAGCTGTAATTAATTCATGTTTAGGTTTATTTTTAATTTTATCAGGTGCAATTTTGCTCTTGAGTATTTTACTTAAAATATTCCGTATATTTCAAGTACCATCTTTAATTTTGTTCAATTGGTCCCACTTTAAATGATGTCAGCTAATCTGGAGAACCTGAATGTCTGTCCTCTATGAAGTCCTGTATTCTGGCCTTGATTAGTGGTGTTGCTTACACTGTCAATTATTAGTAGATACTGCTGGTGCTCTGCTCTTTGATCCTTTCAGCCTTTCATTCTGCCATGTCTGGTGAATGATGATGATGTGGGGAGCAAGGTCTGCTTTGTTCAGGGATTGCAGGCCACTTGACATGCATTGCTTCTTCAGTAGTGCCTTCTGATATTTATGAATGTAAAGCCAGATTCCAAAGTAGCATAATGTCAGATGAATACGAATCCAGAAAGCACAATGGGGCTTGGAGCAGGCCTTTGTATTGTGTTCTGCAAAGCCAAAAATAACAGCGTATAACTTAACTGTGTACAATGACACTCTTAATGCTGCAGGAAGCAAAGAACGGTCTTCCAGCTTTACTCAGCAGCCTACTGAGTTCTTTCAGTGGGCCATGAAGATGAATATCGGTCAGTAGACTGTGTCAAAAAGAAGGAAAAATCCCCAGAGTTAGGTCTTAATTATTATTGGATTTAGGGTTAAGCATCGTTAGAATTATTTTTCTGGCCCCTGCTTTGCTCTTCAGACATTTGACTGGGAATTCTTGTGAGTGTGTTCTAATTTAAAAAGGGGGGTGGTAGTCACTGGTACACTAATAGCCAACAATAGCAATGAGCTTAGTTGTCCTGAGAGGGAGAAATTTGGCCTGTGTCTGTGTTGCAAGTTTGTGAACTCTAGCTGGCTGCCAGCTTGCCTTCCTTCTGAGGGTGCATCTATAGGATGGTCAGCATTCAGCCTCGGCCTGAGACCCCCCAGAGACAGGGCAAGAAATGGGTCCCTACAGATCTGTTGAAGAAATACAGTAAGCATGGCCTTGGTATTCTACTGCTGATTTTCACAGTTTCATCGTGTACTTGTAATCTGGTAAGCGAACAATCCTATCCATTAAAAATAACAATAATGGCACTTTTTCTCCCACATTCAGTAAAAGATTGAACTTAAAATTTTAAATATATTTATATTATTGTATGCATTTCTTCATTACACATATAGACATCACTGGATAATCTGTATTCAGACTCTGAGGCTTTTTCGCCTGTCATGAAAACTAGTTTATTCTAAATTCACCTAAGCCTGATGATGCAAATTGGCTCTAGCTACTGCTGTAATAATTTGGCCTTTGCAATGACATGAGGTCTTTAAACCAGAGATTATTAATCATAAAAAGTTGATAATTAAGTGTGTGCAGGAAGTGCAGGAGGTAAGTTGATATTTAAGTGTGTGTTTGTATAGAAAGAGCATGAAGTACAGAAGGTAAAAGAACTGGATACTCTTCAGATGCTCACATATGCTGTTTCCTCATTCCTACTGCATAAGTGCTTCCAACTACCAAGAAAGTTAATGTTAGCTAAATGTAAATTAGAATGTCTTTGGGTCTCAGTAAAGTAATGAAATCAGTATGAGTGATAGAAGAGTGAAGAAAAAGGAAAGTATATTTTGAGGTAATGGTGTTGACAGAAAGAGACCTTAAATAAGCTTCCATTTAATCCTCTTCATTGTTAAGTTTGTATACAGATTTCTCTTGTAAAGGTTACCAAACAAGATATTTCCTAATGTCTTCTTTTGTCATTGTTTCAGATTTCCACTGCAAATTCATTGTTGTTTTGACTTAATACAAGCAGTGTGCTTTTTTCTTCCTCATTGTGGGAACTGACTAAAACTGCAGTGCCTTTTGACCCTGAAAGTGTTTTAGGTAGAGTCAAGTTGGTTTTCATGGCAGGTGAAGGAACCCATTACCTTTCTCATTGTGACTCCTATTCATAACCCTTATTCAGGTAATTTCAGTGATGCTTGTTCTTTCATTACTTCCATAGTCCTATATGCAATATGAAATTGCTATGTAATACTGTAAGTCTACTGGGAAATAAGGTAAAGATTTGGAAAACAGTCATAGAAAGAGTCATACTGAAAAATACTGATGGCTAAGTATCCTGTTTGTAGCATTAAAAAAAAAAGACAGCACCTGGTCTGTAGAGCAAAGATCCTTTCCTTTACCAACTGGGTCAAACTTATTCCAAATTTTTGTCTATTGGTCTTCTGTGTAGTTATTACTGAGCTATAATAAATGCATACAGTTTTTGCTGGTGTTTTTTTCCCCTTATATTTTGTCTTGACTCTCACCAGATGTATGAGAAGAAAAAAATATAAAAGCAGGGCATCTATCTGTATCTTTCAAAGATATTAATGAAACTGGTGAAGAAAAATTGAATTGCAAATGAAATATATTTTTATTTGCTGCTTCAAAATGATTTATCTCAGCCTGGGCCCAAATTATGTCAGGAATTAGGCACTTAAATATTGTGACAGAATATGATTTGAATTTGGGTTTGAATGAATGTTGGGAAAGAGCATACAAAAATACAGAAAACTAGTCCCATGAAACTGCACTTGCAGTAGTGGACCAGTTCTGAAAGTTTTTCCATTATGGAAAACTTGTGTTTGTGTGCTGGATTTTTAGCCCCTGCCAAGACTTGCATGTATACTCAATACAGTAATAATAGTTGTTTGGACTGTTTATGCAGTGTACACACATGCAACATGCTACAGCTATTTGTATTCCAGCTCTGCCAACAACACCAGGAAAGCTCAGAAGGACTAAAGACTGAAATGCTAGCAGGTAATTGTTATTTATGTCATCCAGGGGAAGGGCCATTATAATTTAATTATTGCTATAAACTAGGAGGAAGTTGAGTATTTCTTAGGTTTAAAGCAGAATTGAGAAACCAGAATCCTGATAGAGCAGCTGTGGAATTTTTTTTCTTCTTTTCTAGCCAAACACCAATTTTTGCTTAAGGAACAAATAATATTATTTGAGATGAAAGTAGTCTACAAGCCACCTGCTTACCTTCCCCCTTGTATGGGAATCTCAGCATTAAATAATGTAATGTAATTTCAGGGACTGCAGAGGAAAAAATCTAGCACTATATCTGATTTATGGCATCTGTATGTTTAAAGCTTGGCCGACTGACAAGAGAGTTAAGAACATAATGGTTAATAACTTTTCTTGAAGGATAAACATTAAAAATTAAGAATAATTTATCTTCTTGCAAAAGAAGAGCTTATAACCTGGAATAATGTATTGCTGTTGAGAAAGGAGAAATTTAGGCTGAACATCACGAAAAGTTTCCTGACAGGAAGTTTTATTATACAGTGGGACTGAATCTCAGGGGAGGACATAGAAACCCACTAGGTTCAGACATATAAAACAGTCTGAGAAAAATGTCAGAAAAATGGTAACTCTGTACAGCTATTGCACAACTGGTTATTAACCTGATATTCCTCTTTCATTTTCACCTTCCCTAATTCCATGGTTCATTAGCCAGCAACCTCTTTCCTCTGCCCTCTGGTACCTCCAGGACAACTCCATGCAATTTGTGAAAACACGTTTTTTACAAAACATGTGTAGCTTTGGTTCTGTGGCAGAACACTCCCCAGCAACCCTTCTTATGAGGTCACTTGTCTACCCACACTTCTACTGTTTCTGCTGTTTTTATTTTAAAAGGCTCTGGCAACAGTACAGTTACTTTCAGTCTGTGAACACTGGTTAGAAGTATTTTTTTCTTTATCAAAACAGGAAAATTCAACCCTAATTAAAATAATCCTAAAATGAGCTGGGGCTTTTAGTAGAAAAATGTGTGTGTTCATTCTGCTTTCAGGCATTTTAGGACCTAAGCTGTTTAGCAGATGACTTGTTTCATGAGAATGGGAAACAAAAGACGTGTAACGTTTGTTGAAAAATTCGGAAAAAGGACACAAGTTCTTAGAAAAACTGTGTTTTAAGAAAAGTTCTTGAGACCCTTACTCAAAGATGAGTTGCCAGCCAGCAGAATTCATAAGCTCAAAGCCTGTTCAACTTTGAGACTCTTGTTCATTTGTTTTATGAGGACAGTTAATTTTCAGCCTTGTCTGAGGTGTCAGGGCTGTCAGCTGTGAGAAGGAAGATTAGCAAGCAAGTCAGAAAAAACCTTCTCCCCAGTGTGTCTCATGTGTTGTCAGTGGCCTTTCAGCAGAGCTCCCTTCCGTACAGCTGCTGTGTGTGACATCATGGTGTGCTGCAAATCCCTGCAGACTTTTGCTGGGTGATTTGCTGGGAAATTTTTCAGTCCAGCCTGGTGTCAGCACTGCACTTTTAACTATTTTGTTGCTTTAAAGACTAGCAAATGTTTAGAAATACGAAATATCGATTTAGTAGATGAAAAAACCTGTGATGAATGTAACATTTTTCCAAGCTGCTTTACCAGTGTGATACTCTCCAAGATACTCCAGCATTATTTTCCATGAACCTGAGTTACTGATTAGTAGTAAACTATTGCTTCAATGGGAAATTTAAGGAAACATGGAATTGAAAGCCCACAGTTCTTCACTAGATGTGGGTTTTTTGTTCTCTTCTGGAATGGGTATGTTTGATAATACAAGGCTTGCTACCTACAAAGAGATCAGCATAAGGATTATTACCTTTTCTTTTAGTCTATTTAATAATGCTTACGGGTTACCCTGAGAATTGTCTGAGGACTGAGGCTAGCTTTCTGGCTTTTTCCCTGTGCCTGTGGAGGTTGGTTGGTTCATTACATCTAAGTATTCCTTTGTTGATCAGTATCTGTGACAGCCAATAAATGGGAAGTCATAATGTCCATGTCATAGAAAATCAATGAAAAACCAACGAATTCAACAAATTCCTTCATTATCCCTAATCAATATTGAGATTAAAGTGTCTGATAAAATCATTTGGGTAGTTTGTTGTACCTGAAACTAAAGAAAAACATATAAGAATAAATTTTACTTTCAGGGTTTTCTCGCAGCTCTTTACTGCTACATAGTTAGGAGAAACAAGTCATTTACCAGAAATTAAATGTTATTGCTGTAAACTAAATTACCTTCTATATAGAATGAACCTGGTAGTGCTCTAACAGACCATCTCAGGAATCTGAATGCTCTGAAGACTGAATTATGTATAAAGGTTTCTACTTTTTTTAGTTTAAAAAATTTAGTATAAGCTGTAATTCTTTTGTTTGTTTGTTTGTTTTAAAGGCAAATTGATAATTCTGATCGTGCCCTGTATCTAATCACTATCCACAGCAGAATGGTAAATAAAAATTGTGTAACGTAGTTACTTTGTAATATGGACAATGATATGAGAAAACTATTATGTTGCTCAAATAAAAGGACTTTTTTTTTTTTCCTCCCTGCACTTATTGTTAATTTGCACCACTGAAGTAAGAGTCAATCTGTCTGAGGTTTTGGAAACTGGAGGAGAGCTTTAAGGTCTCTTTTAGATTTTAATTGTAATATTGAAGCTGCAAGCTGCTCTAATGATGTAATGCAAACACCCTGCCTTTGTGCTTTAACTCCAAGGGGGAGGTGTGAAAGTTGTCCCTGCAGGTAGTGAGCCTGCAGAGAGGACACGCTCTTGGTGAATACAAGAACAAAAGAGTTCAGCTTACAGAACCCAGTGACAGATGACTATTGAGAAAAAGATGCAGATAGTGCATAGAAAAAGATGCATATAGTTATTCAAAATGCTTCATGAGGCTTCAGAAAGTTCTGCTGTTGGGGACTGGCATCTTCCTGCTCCTTGTTATCCCAAGAAACTTGGCACAACTTTGTAAAAGATTACCAACTCATAGTTCCCACAGATATCTCTCCAAATAGTTTAGGTTGCTCTCTGGTTTCTTGGTAAATTTGAGAGTGGAAAGCTTTCAAATTCCTGTGCTAGACTGTGTAAGTTATAAATTAATTCCGTGACTGGTGAAAGGTAAACCTTTACATTTAAACCTAACTCAAGATACAGTCGCCTTTCCTATCCAAGAAATTGATTAGTCTTTGACCAAAAATACAGCTCTCATGGTGAATGTGAGCCATATTTCAACTGTGGCATCCATCTGGAAACACAGAAGTATGACTCCTTCCTGATGTCCTCCTCCCGCATTTTTCATTGCTCCTGTTTTATGAGAAAGATAAGACAATCTAGACCTTTGGCCCCACGCTTTACAATACACCTGAGATGTTCATTAATGGTCCAGAAATTATTTGTGTGTCATGTCTTATTGGTTAAATATCACTTACTTATTTATGGCTTCATGCTTCTTCCCAGTGCTTTAGATATTTGTACTAACCAGCAAGGGAAAGCTTAGTGTAAGATTATTTGGACAAAGCAGCTTTAAAGAGAAGTTATCCAGAGCTTGCTCTAGTGGCAGTCTGTCTACTCCCTACAAATCTTTTTCTTTTTTGGTGTCATATCTTCAGGCAACTGGATTAATTTTTTAGAATTTATTTTAAATGAGTGTTTTCTCTCATTCATATGTGTTAAAGGACCTGCCAGTGTTGTCAATATTTTTCTGTTTTCCTCCTCCGTGTATGGAAGAACACTTCTATTTTGCGAGCTGAGTCTGGAGCACGATGGTTTAATGATAAACAGTTTAGCAGTGGCTCTGATACTGCTCATGCTCAGCTGTCTTTGGGAGATGAGACATTAAGCACCAGTTGCCCTCTGCAACTCACTGATAAGGGATCAGAGACACACATTTAAAACTAACTTTACACCCTACTGCAGGTGCTTGTAAGCATTGTTCATAGCCATTAGTAGTACAGTATTAATTTTTGTAGAGGACACTAGGAAGAATGCTCCTATTTTGGACTGGACATGGTTGATTCATGTGTATCTGCTCCATTTGGAAAAACAGAGTCTGATGAGAGTCTCTAGGGTGCACACTATGGCACCATTAGGACAGAAACTTTTTTTTTTTCAGAATTTTTAAATTTATTGAGAAATCTGTTTCTTCTACTGCTTTTATTAAACATTATGCTCGTGCAGTAACACTTTCTGGGGCAATGCAGTTGTATGTTATACAGAGGTGTTTGTCCACACTTTGAATAGTCCACACTTTTAATACCATTAGAAGGGTGGTTTTTAACTTTGTTTTTAATGAAAACATTTCAGAACTTTCAGTATCAGCTCTACCAAGGAGGTGAATTAGCTTCAAAGTGTAAAGTCTCTTGTTTTGCCCATCTCTTTCATTTGAGAATGCCAAATAACTTCTAAAACCTGTGAATAAGAAAACTGTTTTCCTTCTTTCAGAGTGTAAAAGCCTGGAGTGTTGCTGTTCCACTTTTTAAGGAAACATTTATTTCAGCATTTTATTCCTAATCTTGTTTGTTTACTCAAGTAGCTTCCTCTTTGATTGTGTTATTTTTCATGGTAAATATTTAAGTTATTCATGAATCTTTATCATTCTGAACTGTTTCTGCAACACTTGGTTAACTTCCCCCTTGCTAATGTTTTGGCCAATTGGTTTAAAGTTTTAATTGCATAACCTTCAATTTTAAATTAATTTAATTAAATTTTAGAAACTAATATTAATGTGATTTCAAGTTATTTTGTGGCTCCATTTCTGAGAAAGGATTGCCTGTTCCAGTAACTTTCAATATTGCCTTGTTTAGTCACAATTGATTAAAAAAACCCAAATATATCTGGTTGTATATACGATATAGTGTTGAGTGTGATTTTAAACTAGTTCAGTCGCTGTTACTGATTTTGGTGCTCCAGCAGGAAGAACAGCTGATTTTGTACTGTCTTCACAGCATTTTTGTAACCCAACAGAGGATTTGTTTTGAAATTTGTTATTGACATCAACATATGTGCAAAGCATTAGCCAGAGGGGTGGTTAGGATTTCTACTTAAATTGAAGCAGCAGTTTATGCCTCTGCCTTGTTTCCCTTGGACAGTGCTCAGCCTCATGTTGAGTGACTAAATAATAAATCTATTAAGCTTTCTCCTAAAGTAATTTCACTGTGTACTTATTTTATTTCTGACTGGTTTTTGTCTTGCTTGCTAGTCATTGAGACTGGCTCTGTTTTCCGTTCCATCTGTACCAGATATATTTACAAGGTCTCTTCCTAGAGTTTTAGGAATGTATTAAGTCCTCTGTTAAAATCTTGGTCATCTGAAGTCTCAGGTGATGAACTTCGAGCCTGCACATAATACATATTTGTTCAAATTTTTGTTCTCACTGTGGTCTTTTTGGGTCTGATCACTGTTTGTGTGTAAATAATGCATGCTCATTTTTTACTTACTTCCTTGATGCAAGGAAGACGTATCATTCATTTACATTGTAAGCACAGAGTGTTTAAGAAGATGCAACTGAAAACCTTGCCCTGTGTTTGGGGCACTGTGGAATAACCTCCCTGGAAAAGCACAAGTCTTCTAAAGACAGAGGCGTAGGAGCCATGTCCCTGCCATTTAAGTTACTTCCCAGATTTCTGAGCTGGGCCTGCTCCTACCAACTTGCTCAGTTTGTATCTGCTTCTGGCTACCAGCCCTTCACCAGTTCTGCAGTTTAGAGCAAGTCTTTAAATCCTCCCAATTGGTTTCTCAACCAACATATTCACCTTGAAAATGGAAAACAGTTAATGCCCTCACTAGGAGTTTAATGATTTCTTTCAGTGTTGCATGGAGGGTGCACAGAAAGTGTAGAGCAATGGAAAAACAAACCTAGAGAGGATTAAAACAGTCTCCTCTTGCTGCCCATTGGTGTGGATTTGATTTTGTGGTGATTTTCCCTTTACAGTGTCAATGAGGTAGAAAACCTCTATAAGTAGAAAACCTGTTACCTAATATCTGAAGACTGGAGCCTGCAGGATGAAGTTTTCTACTGTTTAAAACAAAGCTGCCTTTTGTTTTGTTTTGTTTTCTTGGAAGGATCAATTTTTGTATATACAGGTTCTGCCCTCCTAAATCAAGTTATTGGTATGTTTGTTGGCAGTATTTGGGAATGTGTGCTTTAAACTGGTCAGCAGAATTAATCTGTAATCAATCCCTCAAAGATACTGCAAAACTTAGAATACATTCAAGAAAGTGATAATTTGTTTTTAAAAAGAACCTTTCTAAATAAAAGCTGCCTTGTAGGTGTATATCTGCGGATGTTACATAGCTGGATAAAAAACCTTCGGTTATTATTGAATGAGACTTTCAGATGTTAGCCTAAATCTTGCATTTTCATGCCATGCTCTGACTGTGACAGTGCAAGCTCCTTAACACACAGATGCAGTTTGCACACTTTTGGTCTAATATTTCCATGTGCAGCTTGGTTTAGTAGTTGTTTTGAATTAGAAAAGGAAGGGGAAAATGTTTCTTTTCAGGTCGGCATTTGTTTCACATCTTGGCAGTTTTGTAGGGACTTTGCAGGTAAAAAACAGAGGCACCATTTTGAAGTCCCAGTTTAGTGTCAGTGGTGGAATATCAGCTGCCACGTGCTGAACCTCACTGTTTTCCTCTTTTTCTTCTGATTCCTTTTTCTATGAGAGGAGGAAAGCAGGGGAAAGGAGGTGAAAGCAGGCTGAAAACTGTCATTCAGCACACTTGTACTAAAAAGCCTATTAAACAGTGCCTAACAGCTGTATTGGTTCCCGCTACAGCTTCAGAGTGCCAAAAGGCTCCTACTGCTTGATGCTTTGGAGTTCGGCCTTCAGAGGAGCCCAGCACACAGTGATGAGCTGGTGCATCTGCTCCCACCGCGGTGGGAGTGACAAGAGCCAGGGCACTGCGTGCTGGACAGAGGTGAGTGATGCTGTAGTTCTGCCTGGTTGGCTTTAATGTAAGTTTTTCGAGAATAATGAACCCTGTTATTAATGTTTTTCATTGCTAACAGATAAGAAAGAAAAAAAAAATTCTGAACTTCTCAAGTCATGCATTTTATCTATGTCAGTGTGGCATTGCATAATACTCTGCTTGAAGTCACAAACACTCAAGCTCCCATATGTGCGTATGAAAAGCCTTTCAATGGAAACTTTAACATACTGACATTCTCACCACATCTGAGACTATCCAAACAGAAATTCAGAAATGAAACCTCTGGGCTAAAACTCCATTAATACTGAATGACTACCATACAGGCAGTTGGCAGCTCAGGTGAGTAAAAATTAGCCAAGTACCGAAAAATTTCGTTTAGTAATACCAACCAAAACAACCAATTATTACTGTAATCATTTCTTCTAGAAAGCATGAGAGTACTGAAATGCCTTACAGCTGTATATTGGTCCTTCTGTTTCCATCCTCTTCTGCTTATGCTGAATACTCTGCTAGGTAACTCTTCCTTAGCTAGAGTTTCCCCAGTTTATAGTAGGGCTGCTTTAGTGATTGGATTCCCACACGCTGTGGTCACTCAAACAGGCACCTCTTAAAATGGTCATATTTCTTATCTTTTAGCTTGCAAATTGGATATTATATTCTGTATAAGTCATCCTAATTTCAATACTTGTCAATTTTGCAGGCCCTTTTCTTTAAATTTCTCTAGAATTTATAATATTAATTCTCTTCCTGTTGAAGGGCCATAATCACTTCTATCCCAGTAAAAAAATTGTGATGGAATATCCTACGGTTTCATTTTTCAGTTTTTTCATTTGTTAAGAGTAGAATCTTCTCAAATGTGGTATTTTGTCTTTCCTCTGAATAAAAATAACAAGAATTTTTTGTTCTTCTGAATCAATGTTGCCAAAAATCTGATGTACTTGGAAGCATCTCAGAAAAGTTTAAATTTTGGGTTCATTAACAACTGAAGTAGAACATTTCTGGTGTGTAAAAATACGTACCTAAGGAGACAGCTATAAATTTGTTTGTGAAATTCCCTCCATCTCTCCTCTGACCTTGTTGGATAAAACGTACTTTTTTGTCAGCAGGTTTGTTTGTGTTCTCTAGAATTTTAGACAATAGAGGTAGAAATTAAGGAATAAAATCATATATATTTTATTTTTCTCTTAAAACTTCTATTAATTTTTTACATTAATATCTGTATTTTGCAATTTTTCAGTAGGACTGGCAAAATTTAATGCTTTTTTTATTGGTTTCTATTCAGACAGCATCACATTCTAAGATAAATTTGAGTTCATTTTTTGCCTAACCCTGTTTTCTGTAATTTTTTATTTTGCTGACGTCTTGGCTAATTCCCATGTCCATATTGTCCAATGACAGTTTTAAGTTGAGCTCATTAAATCTCAGAAGTCTTCTCAAAAAGTCAGTTGGTGACAGGGTGTTGATTAAATTTGTTAAATGTAGAAGTAAATTGAGTCAGTTTTGGATTATGCGACCTGCAACTGAGCTTAGAGGGCTCGTTTTCATTCCATTTTGCTTTGTAGGAAAAGATTTTCCTCTCTGTTTCCTGCTTCACAGTAGATGTGGTTACCAAATGTTCAGGAAGGCGTCTCAAGTAGTCGAAAGGTGACTGTCTCTCTCTATACACATGTATATGTGTAAAAATGTATTTTTTCTTGTGCACGGCTGCACTTTTTTTTGATATAGCTTTTTTTTATCAATGTTTTCCCTGGCTTATAAGTGGAAGAGGGAAAGGAAACACTATATGCCATGGGAAATGGATATCACCTGCTTGTATTAGCAAATAGAAAGCAATTTTTCTAACTGCCTTCTAAATATCTCAGTATTCTGTTCTGTCTAGTCCTGGGAACATGTGCCTTCATGTGTACTGTCCATAGTTTTTGATAGCAGCAGCTATTTCATTACTAAGAGTGCTCTGACATAATTTTTTTGTTACATGGAAAATCCAAATAACCTGCTGAATTGGTTTATATTGCAAAATGATAGGTGGTGTGTAAGTGTCACAGGCAAATTCTAAAATCCTATAATTTGTGTAGATAAGAGGGCTTAGCACTCTTATTCTGACAAAATACGCACAAGTAAGAATGAGTTTAATACTTCAGTATGCTTGTATTTTTCTTTATCACATTTAAAATGTAGTTAAGGCTTCTATTTTTATTTCTGTGAATGAAATTCTTTATGAATTGTACCAGAGAAAAGATTACCACCTCCCTAGTGATGGCAATCACCTTGCTCTTAAGGTATAAAGCTTTCAGTGTTCACATTAAAAGCCAAGGCTTGAACTTTACACATCTTGTGAAACTTAAGCAATGAAAAAGCCTGAAATCGAGCAACTGAAAGTTCCGGAGAACTGGATCCTTATGGGAAGAAGTGATCACCAATTCCAGTGTAGCAGTTCCTTTGAAACTCCACATCTTTTTGTAAAAATACACAGCTCTCTCCAAAGTCTGAGGTGCAGAGTAGAAGTTTGGGGGAATTTTTTTCCCTTCTTACCTCTGCCGTGATCTTAAAATATTGAAATTTTTTCTTGCTTTCCCTTGGTGACTCTGGGATGATGCTCAGTAATGCTTATTTCAGTTGCAGTATCCAAGAAAACCTGTGGGTCACCAGACATCTGTGGTCCCCAATCTGTTTACATCATTCTGTACATATTTAGGGTGCATCTGAAAGAAGAAGGCTTCTATTACATTCTTAGAATTTTTGAAAAAACATAAAAACCTGATGGTAGCTAGGTATAAAATTTTTGTATTAACAGCATTTTTCTTGTTAGGAGCACAGTGCAGGCAGTACAGTGCGAATTACACTCTCAACTCTCTCTAGCTGCAGAAAATATGTCTCTTGGTGCTCTTGTGTGCAGAACACTTTCAATCCAAAATTGCATAACATGAAAAAAACATATACTAGCAACCAGGACAAGGCTGCCAAAATTTGTGTTTTTCCAGGGCCTGGGCCTCCAAAAAGGATATATGTTTTTAATTAGCTGTGTGATGACAAGATTAAGAAGGCAGGCACTTCTTTTTACTTACTATAGTCCCACAGCTGTTTTGGGCAAAAGTGTAAAACTAGGGTTTTTTGGGGGGAAAAAAAGGGAAGGTAATAATTAGAATTGAATTCCCTCAGTTACAGCGAATTGGTTCACCGAAATACTCAAGGTATGTTATTTGTGGGAATAAATTGATATAGATCCATTAAGTTAATTGAAGTTAAGTAATTTAAACTTGCTGAGAATGTAACTCCTATGGTGAAAAACATGAGGGAAGGCCCACACGATTTTGTGCAGTTCATTTCACTGGAGAAGGAATGATACCTCAGGGTCTGCCTTTGATATGTGATGGGACAAATCTGTGGCTATTTCCATGCCTATAAAGTGCTCTAAGTTCCATTGCAGAGTGGGCTAACATTATGAAATAGTCATTTTACTGGCTTCAGAGAAATACCCTTGGTTTGCAACAGTTATACATATGTATATGCATCATATACATATCATATACATATGTATATGATATGTAAAGAACTCGGGGATCACTGAATGAAAAGTGGTATGGAGAGGCAGATGATTTCACTTTCATATAATTATTGATACCATATTAGTTGCTTGTTCTTACATGTCAGACTTTAGATCCTGAATATCATCTGGCGTTAAACTGTATAACAGGTCTAGCTCTATTTCCCCAGATAACTTTGGGTGGGTCTTTCAAACACCCATTCAAATATATGATTATTTGCTGACTACCCTGAAGTTCAGTTTCTACATCCTAGTGCTCTGCATGTACCCTTTTTTCCTTTCTCTGTGCTGGGAAACTGTTATAAATTATTTTCTTTGGCTGGGTCAGGAAGTATTTTTCCATTTGGCTACTCTTTATTCCTGCTTTTCATTTGCAGGGTAATTTCATAGTTAGACAGTAGGCAGCTGGTCTTCTAATGTGTGGACTGGCTTAGCAAATAATTTTATTATGTCTACAGTGCACCAGGTTGCATTATAAAGTTTCAGACAAGGCTATCTCCTTCCTTTCTCATTCATAGCTTTTAGCTACGCCTATGCAATTAAATGGGGTAGCTGACTCTCTGCACATCTTGATAGATACAAAGAAGAATAGCCTCTTTGGGTTCTAAGGGTGTTATTTCAAGATTAGTTTAAGCCAATCTAATTGCAGGCAGCTCCTGCTGACCCTCGTTGTCCCTGCTTCTCTTCCTCCCCAGCAATATTTTCAGCTGAATCAGTTCTTGGCATGGTTATGTGTGTGCCAGTGACAGCAAATGGGAAAAGTAGGACTGAACAGGAGGGAAGAGGAAAGGACTGGCATAGTCAGGACCCAGTCATGCCAAGGCAGGGCCAGAACGGTGCCTTTGGCAGTGCACACTCACCGGGGTGATCAGTGGAATTTCTTGTCATTGTGCAGGTGACCTTCAGAAGTGCTTTCATCTCCCATCTTCTGGTAGCGCACTATACATTAATGGCAGTGTTTGTTCTACTTGTTCAGCTATGGAATCTTGCAAGATTCTGTAAGATTTTAAAGGTATGCTAAGGTAAAGGACATGAATAGAGGTCTTTATGGTTTCCATGTTTATGTTGAAGAGAAATTTAATTGTTTAGTTTGAGACATAGCGGGTAATTTTCATCAAGTAGTATAGCAAACATATTTGTGATGCTGCTTTTATTTTTGCAAATAGTATAGATTTAGGCCACTAGGATACAAAGACAAGACAAAATAGTCATTATTATATTTCATGGCAAACTTTGCCTTGAGTTTAGAAGGGCCAGCTCCAGCATCTGCTTTTCTCAGTGGCAGAGCTATTTCAGCAAGATAGTAATTTAGATTGAACAAATAAGCTTTAATTCTGTTAACCAGATCTCAAACTCTGAGGCATGCAGATACACCCGTCACATGTAAAGAAGCCAATTCCAATTTCCTCAGCATCAAAAGAAAACATTTTAGGCACATGTTCAGAGAAATCCTGCTCCTAGTCTTAGAGCCAAGAGGAAACACTAGTCAATGGTATTTTGATTTATTTTCCACTTTATGAATGCCTGATGACCCACTTGAAAGGATCCTTGCTAAATATTTTTGGGCAATGGTGGAGTCTAAACTGGAATCTGGATGTTCTTTCTATCTTTGTCTTCAGTATGACTCCCATAACTGCATATATTTCTGAGCTGTCTTAGCATAGGATTTGGGGAATATGTATACAATTACTTTTAGAAGAATGACCATTTCTGGCCTGTGTAATCTCAGCAAATTAAAATTCCCACTAATAAGAGCCAGGAAACAATTATAATAGCAATCTGTTTGCAAAGCTGAGACTCTCCAAATCAAAGTGACAAATTGTGACTTTGTGAGGCTGATAATAGTTGGGAAAAGTTTGGTTATAGTCTAAGTCAGGAGATTTTGAGAAGCTGTTGCCATTTAGAAAAATATTCCTTTTCTGTTCTTTACATGAAAGAGCTGTAAGCAATAAGTACCTATAAATATGGGTCTTTCTGTAGGTCTTTGCCAAGGCGATTCACTTGCATTGCTGATGTACCTGTTCACTGGAGATCTGTGGATACCCTTTCTGTAGCACCATTAGCTAAACATGGTTAACCCAATTAATTTAATCTATTTCCATCTGGAAAGTAAGTAGATAGTGTGTGCAGGGAATGAACTTCTTTCAAGGCATAATTGAGAAATGCATTAATTGTTCTTGCCTAGCCATTTCCTCTGTCTATAATTCTATCACAAATTTGAAGACTGGTTTTGCCTTTTCTGCTGATAGAGACAGAAGTAGTCGTCCCTGTGGGTTTGAGAAATGCTTTAGGATGCACAGTTGATGCATGTATGTTGGAGTGTGTTCTGTTTGTCAGGACCTGTTTCACAGTCCTATTTGTTTGGTTGTACCTTGGAGAAGACCAGGGGCCCAGGCCGAGGTTACACAGCCAGCTCCATTTGGTGTAGCTCTATAGTATTGTTGCAAGAGACAGTCCCACACTCCCTGTCACTGCCAGCTGCTCACCCTGTTCCTCCTGTGTAAGTGTCTGGGTGATTATGGCCTGAATGTAGAACAAGGGACCTCATCCAGCCTGAGAACCAATCCTTACTTGGCCAGTTTTTGCTTGGATCAGGCTGCTGATCCAGCCATGTTATGGTGGTGTGGTCGTCAGTGTCAGCCCAAGGTGGGAGTGAAGAACTGGGAACAGATGGTAAGGCCACATTCTGCGTGGCCAATTATGATAGTGTTTGATTAAGATAATTTTATAATCAACTTCCTAATTAAGACTTTTACGCTTTCCTTAAATACTAACCATGTTGAGTACTCTGTCATTTTGCTTCTATCTCACAAAAGCCTTTTATTATCATTGTGTTAATATGCATTTAATTAAAAGTAACAATTATGCAGGTGATTGTTATGAAAATTCCCAATGAGAGTGGATATATGGTCTGTTTCATTGGAATCATACATTTCCTTCACTCTTCTCTACATGCTCTTTTCTTGCACTACTGAGATTTGATTGCTTAAATCCATGTATTCAGATGGGTATACTGTTTTCCCCCCTCCCTTTTTTTTTTTTTTTAAATTCCATTGAGGTTGTTCATGTGTTTATTCAGTGGTTATATCTGAAGTTACTGAACTTTTCCTTTAGGAGCTCCAGTGCTCCATTGTGAATCCCAGAAAGGAAGCAGGGATGGGCTGCTTCTCTTTGGAACGTACTGCTTGTCTTTAATACATTTTTCCCTGAGTGCCTTCCCTGTGATTCCATGCAGAACTCTCCAGCATTCGGCTGAAAAACAATTTCATATTTCCTTGCATTTCCCTGCCAGTGCTACCCTGGACTCTGACTAATGCTAACCAGTGTAATTTTCTGTGACTTTCCTCCTAAGCTTTCCATTTCCACTCAGGCCACAGAACAGTGTTCTCCAATCCACAGCAATTATGAGCATGATATATGAGACAGCTGGAAGAGGGTATTGAGGATAAAAGAATTAGATGGTAAACAACAATCACTGCTAAAGCAAATGCATAGCAGATCTTAGCTTAGACTCTCTTCAAAACTGCCACTAAAATCATTGATGATTCTGCTTGCATGTCCAATGCTTTGATCTTTATTCTTTATTTATTAAGGCTGTGTTTGAACTTGGCTCACTTGGCTAAGATAAACACATAGTGCTGAGTTGTCTTTGCTCTTTTGCATGTGACAACCAAGGCCAGCCTGGGTTTTTTCCCAACAGATGGAAACAAAGTCCACGTTTATATAAAGATATGTGGAGAACCATGTGAAGATTCTTGTGTGAATATGTCCTAAAATAACATCCACGTTTGATAACTGGTGATATAAGATAAAATGGGTAGTGGATTTCTGCCCAGGCCCCAGGAAAACATGGTTTTGCACTTCTGAAAGAAATGGGGTCAAGAGTCTTGGTAGTTGGAAGTCTCATGATACTGTGTTTGCTGGATGCCAAAGTTATTTGTGAGCATCTCCTGCAGGTCCCCTTCAGTTCCAGATGTTTTTAGCAAGGGATGCGCAGATCCCAGAGGATAAATACCAACTTCAAATAGGCTGTACTCCTCCTTGCTTCCATTTGTGCTGAATTTCACCATTTTTCGTCTGTATTTAATAGAAATATATGAGAGGTTTCTCTATTTCTTTTGTTGGTCTCTGACCTTTGCTCTTGCTGTTACCTCTTCATGAGGATTCCACAGGTGGAAGGCAAAACAACAGAGGTGGATAGGCACATTTTCTGAAGGGATTGTGCATATACTGTATGTGCCAAACAGATGTGGTAGAGAATGTGCTGATTTTACAGAAATACTGGAATTATAAGGTATACACATTGAAAGAATAGTACCAAATCATGGAGAAAACAAGTGATGCAAAGGCCATTGTTTATTGAAATAAATATAATTTGCATTATTATTTGCATGTTGGAAATGCAAAAAAGAAATTTGGGAAAAGTTGTATATTGAACAGTAAAGTGCGTGGGGGTTTTTTTTATTATTTCTTATGCAAATCATTACATTTTGATCTTATTTTTGGTTTCTTTTACCTTTTTTGTTGTGTTAAAAAGGATAGGGTTGCAGTCATTTAATTGTTACTAATCCCTTAACTGAGCAACCGCATACTCAGTTTAGCTGTGTATCTTCTTGATCCAGGAGTACAAATATGCCTCTGAAAAATAAGTTCTCTATCTTTTTGGCTGTTGAAGTAAGTGCATGATTTTCAGAATTGTGAGGTATGCTCTCTTATTATCTTAAAAAAACCTTAGAAGAAAAAAATATGATAAAAAATATGATAAAAACCAACAAACTCCTTATTGTTAAGAAATAAATCTTTAAAACAACCCAAATCCTAAAATATTTTTTAGAGTAATTTGTGGAAAGACCTGAAGGTGGTTGAAGTATTCCAAATAAATGAGGGTGGTTTCACAAAAACAAGAAAAAAACCCCATCTGTTTTGCAGTACATTTTGGGGTTTTGATTTTGCCATTGAAATTTCAAAAATAAATGATATCTAGTATCAGTGGCATTGTTTTGTATAATGTTCCAAAACATGAATATATACATGAGAAAAATTGTCTTTTTGTATTTCTATTCTCAGTTCCATTTAAAATAAATAAATTTTTAAAAATTTAGACTTCTTAGATTTTCATGCTAAACCCAGGTTCTATTTCTTCAATATTTTTAATTTGAATTTTATTACCCACCCCAAGTCTGCAAGTAATATCTGCTACAACAGTGCCTGCCAGTTTGGATTGCCTTCTAAACTCTGCTACAACAGGATCAAGTTTTTGGGAAACATTTAGGGAAATAATGAGTGGTTTCCATGGGCTCAAACTGTGACTCACTGTGATCATCACCTTAAATGACTACTTTTTTAGTGTCTTAGTGACATTGGTCACCTTCGTGATTCAAAGCAAATTTGAGGATGTTTGTAGTGAGGTCAAATGATACAGGGTACACAAAATATTGATACTTTCAGCTCTTCACCCCATCCCCCTGTGTGCACACACACAAGTGAGTATTTCACCTCTAGTACTGTAAATGTGCCTCCAGTCTCAGTGGGGAAAAATGTTACTTGAGAGCTGGTGACGGAGTGAACACAAATGAGCTGTTGAATGAGGCTCTGGAGTTGGAGGGTGCCTATTCCAAGTTTTCCAGGAGGCTATTGGTTTTGATTGCCTGCAGAAACAGGAAGATTGCACAACATTTAATCATCTTCTGAAAGTTGTTTTGCAAATGTTAAACCTAGGAACCAAAATTCTTCTGCCTCATTTGTCGTGTAAAGAATTAAGTGCTAGTGAGCTGCAAAAAACATCTCCTACAGATCAGAGACAGTATCAGAGTGTAGCAGCCATAAAATAGAATTCTGTGTTTAATAGTTTTGGAGAGACAAAGGACCTACTGTGTTACAGTCCTAGTTTAGAACTATGTTTCATTCCACTTTTTAGCACCCTGCAAGTTAGAATAATGTTGTCAGTTTCACTGAAGCTGAAGGCAGCTTTTGTGGGTTTTACACGGAATAAATAGGGCAGAGAAAGTTAGCGTATGCAACATTCTGCTCTTCATTTTATTCCATGAAGAAATAAGAGATTCCGCAAAGAAGTAAGAAAATAAAATGAATGTTACAGCACCTTATTCAGTTACCTCAGGTCTTCTTCTGGGAAGAAAAACAAGCAAACTTTTATGCTAACTATTAATTAGTTAATCCTCACTTTTTCCTGAATCACGTCCACTAATGTCTGCATTAGACTTTGTTTTCTGATTTTATTTGTTTATTTCCAGGCTGAAAATGTTATCCTGTTGCATTGTAAATGACCACTGAACCTTCTGAAGAGATTTCTCATCTGGGCTGTTTTGCTGGTGAGTTGCTTGAAGCCTGATGCTATAAAGATAATAGAATTAGGAGACCTAGCAGGCCTCATTATTTTTAATTACTATTGCTGCTGCTCACACACTACATGTAATTCAGTAAAGCTGGAGTGGAGTGACGGGGGGACCCAGCAACTCTGCATTTCAAAATGGGCCATCATAGAAGCTGCAGTTGTCAAATCTTCCTAGGAATTATGTGGTTTTCAGATGTATCATTCTAATAATATTTTGAACAAATCTCAGAAATTCAATAAAGTGCAGAAGAAAAGGGAATGTGGGCCTTAAATAGGTCAAAATCTAAGTATCTTCAGCTCGTTTTTTGGTTCATTTATCAAAGCAAATCAATTGTTATTATTAGCCTATTATCATCATCCTTCCAGTGAGCTGGCTTTATTTTAATCAATATTTCTAATTAAATTACATCAAATGCAGTTTTAAATTGCAGCAACCTAGCTCCATGTAGGCTAAATTTATATGCATATCTTTATCCATTATTTTCATTCTCTGTTAATAAGGTATTTCTTTACAAATAAGCAATAAGCAGCTGTATTGAAACAGTTATACATCAGAGTTGATAGTGGACCACCTGCTATGTTGAAATGCTGTTTGTCTTTTATTTGTATGGACTATGTGCTTTAAATAGCTCTGCAATTTCCATTGAGTTTTCCAGTCACAACAGAAAGAGACTGAGGACCAGTGCTCTGGGCCATGGTTTTCACTGTCTCCTTTTGGCTTGTAAACTAAGCATTCATGGACATGGATAAAAATAGTGTAAATACCATTCCTTGGTAGTTTCTTTTCATCCTGTAAGTGTCCACTCTGCTCCTCCAAGGTTTGTCTGACAGCTACCCAGCGGTGTGTGCCTCAGTGTTCCGATTTCCCCCAGTTTGGTATTGCTGCTTTGTGAATGCAGTGCTAAAAGCAAAAGTAGATTTAGTCTTGCTTTTGTGTCTTGCAGTGTCTGGAGCAGGAATTTTACAGCTTTTGAGAGAGCAACAAAAATGCACTTACTTAATTTGTTGGGATATGCTTATTATTGTGGAAGGCTCTATAGATTTTCCTCTTCTTCCCTCCCATTAATACAAATACAGTAACTCTGCTATGGTTGAGAACAACTGTTTTGCTTCCCTGCAGGGATTTAGACACTAATTAATCATGTAGTAGCAGTTTCTGCAAGATGTACCTTCCAGGATGATAATGTGGTTCTAGTTCAAGCATTCCTGCCTTGGAAGTATTCAATATCTGTGTGTCTGTGCTAGTTTATGGCAGCAAGGGAAGTCTCACCTTCGTTATGATTTCATAAACACATGCGTGTGGGTGGGTGTTTGCACACATATTTGTGCATGTGAGTGTTTGTATATATAAATCAGAAGTCTTTCTTTGGTGGCCAAGGAAGAGATTACTGGGAGAACTCTAATCCTGCTGCCTGTGTATGGAAGTCAATCATAACAGTGAGGCCAGCAAGGGCACACTCAGCACTACATCTTTCCAAATAATTCTGCTGTAGTTTAATTGATGTGACTCTAGGGCCATCTTTTGTATTTGAATATAATACTAATCCTTGACTGTTTTACTTATATGTTGTAGCTGTTCATCCAAACATTCCTCTTAGCAATGAATGTGTAAACTCAGAACAATCTAACTTTCCTTGGCTCTGGTCTCCTGCTGACACCTGTGCATGTCATTTCTTAAATATGCAGTTTCTGTGGTTTTCACTCTGACAGGCTATTTTGTCAGTTTTGAGTTTTGTATTTCCTCAAGTGTATATTCTGAAGGCAGATGCAGTTTTCAGTAATGCTCTATCATAAGGGAGCTTAAAAACATAAAACCAAAGTTATCATTATCCTAACAGGAACTGAAGTGCAGGTAACTATATCACAATGTTACTATGCTTATTTCTATGCCAGTCGTATGTGGAGTGCAAAGGAGAAAGTCGTTTTAGAACTGTAACATGCAGAATCTCTGAATGTTTCAAGGCACATTCAATTCTTTCTTCACAAAGTTTCTCCATTCTCTTTCTTCTCAGGAGAATATACAATCTAGCATACCCACAGCCTAAATTAGGCAGGTCTCAAGAAGGAAAATGTATGGAAATACATTTGAAGGCACCTGTTTCTGTGCCTTCCACCACCTCCTTTTCTGGAATGTTTTAAAGGATTTATACAGTTCTTAAGAATGCTTTCCTACGTGGCATGAAACATTCCTTGCAATAATAACTTCTCCAGTGCCTACAGTTATTCTGCTGTCACAGGTGTTACAGGTGTTTAAGGATTGAGTCCTGTGATGATAAGAATTTTAGTGTTGTACATATTTTAGAGCATTTTCTTCATCCATAGACATGAAATATGGGACTTTCTCACGTGACTCTGTAATTTAGAAAATGATAGTTACTTGTGTGTGAATTAATCTTAACACTCAATACTCTAAAACCAGAATAATCAAGAGTGCTTAGTGAAACACTTTCCCTGTGAAATTTGATTCATGATTTTGTCTAAGCTGTTTAAACACCTATTTTGCATATTCCCAACATATTCCTTATACTGGCCTGTATATTTTAACTGAGCTGCTGCTGATTTATTGTATACACACCAAAACTGATCAAAAGATATCAAAATCCTTCCAAAGTATTGGGGGCCAGGGGGCTCTATGAGGACGGAGAGAATGTATTCCAAATACTTAAAGATATAATGAGTGCCAGAGTGCTCAAACCTGAGCCTTTTAATCCTGATTTAAATAGCTACATACACGTGGACTCCTTCCCTCTCATTTCTCTCTTTACTCTGCTGATGGGATATGAGGTGACTTCGATGATAGAGGAAACCTATGAGGCTTCTGATAAGTGTAGAAACAGTGTCTTCCCTGTGGTGATATCCTAGGAGAATAGCACTTCACTTGTTGGTCAAAAAACATGTATTGCCACTGGATGTCGGTGGTGTTTTCTGCAATAGCTGATCCCTCTGACTCTTGGTCCTCCATCAGGACATTCCTTAGTATGTATTGTCCAGGTGACTGAATCAAATGGAGTCAACACAAAAGCCAGTATTTGCTTACTGATTTTTTTTTTTTGTGAGAAGCTGTTTTTTATTGTAGCTATGCAAGATAAATACTTGACTTTTTTTTTAAAAAAAATTCCTTTTTAATATATGGATCTTAAAGCACATTCGGAAGAAGAGTAAATATGACTTTTCCTGACTGATGTAGTTACAAAGAGGTCATGGCACTGGGCAGATGTGGCAATGAAGACAGCAATATAAGCACCTTTGAAGTATAGGTTTGGCATAGGACAAAAGACATTTGGTGAATCAATCTTTGTCCAGTGAACCATGTGTTAAACTGGTGGCCTGTTGATGTACTTGTCACAGTATTCAAGACTAAATACATCATTAGCTGTCTTGCACTTCACAGTGCACAGACATGCTTCTGTGAGCACAACCGAAATCCTGCATTTGTAAGGAAGGCTGGTGATATGAAATATGGACTGGAGATCATTTACATGGTGAAGGGAGGAGCAGGGAGAGTAATTAAAATTTTAGTACTTCATGTGATGCCTCCTTCTGGGAAAATGGCCACAACAGCAACTTCTGCGGCATTCCCATTCATGTCACGGCTGAATAAAATCATGGCAAAGTGAAGTTTTATAAAATTTCATTCTATATTGTAAACAGAAAAAAATACTGGAAAAAGTGTAGAGACTAAAAATTTATCTTAGTCAGAGAAAGGATGTTCGGTGCATGACTATTTTCCTATTCTTTTTCTTCTGCATTTTTTTCCTTCCAAGCTTTTAGATGCTGAGGTGATTTTAAGTGCATCTTTATTTCAGAAGCAATTTAAGTACACATTTGCATGTTCATTTGTGGCTCAGGTTAATTAAAGGTTAATATTTTGGGAGGAATTAAGGGGTACGTGCAGTTTCCATGGGACAAACCTCAAAAAGATATCAGTGATTTATCTGTCCATACGCATGTGTGTGTGCATATAAGGTATGGTACTTAAACATCTATTACAGAAAACAGCGCCCTGGGGACTCGGGTAATAGATCATTTTAATGTATGAATAGGTTACATCTCTAACTACTAGTTGATAAGGGTTACTTCTTATGGGAAGGGGGCTAAAGTAAATGGCCAAGAAAATTTATAGTGTTGCAATTCAACAAAAATATTGATTAGAAGATGAGGAACTCCATTTTTATAAACTTAATCAACACTGATTGTTTGATTTCAGCTAGTAATCTGTCAGGGAGAAATAAGAGCTTTGAGCCTGGAGTGGTGCAGGGGGGAAAGGAGCTGGCAATACTCTAGGCAATATTAAAAAAAGAAAAAGTACCAAAAATCCTAAATGTAAAAAAGCGTTAATATAACTTTCCAGAAGATTCAAAGGCTAACTATTTAAAAGGGGATAGAAACTGCCTAGGTTTTATTTTGTTTGCACTGCCATGTAGTTGCCTGACTGGAAATTATATTTCAGTGAGCAACTGCTGTATTTATTGGCTTATATTTTATTTTGCTAATATTCTGCTAGCGTCCTGTATTTCCATAGTAATCATGTAATAATCCGTTCCACAAAATAGTAGGTTGCCAAGATCCATTTAGAGATGTGAGTGCTGTGGCCAAAGGTCAGTGCCGGGGGAGCTCTGCTCCTCAGTGTGCAGGTGCCACTTGCGTCACAGCCATTAAGCATGAAACCAAAATCAATTTCACTGCATCTTTGCAAGCTGGCAAATGTAGGAATCACCTCAGCAGACAAAAAAAGACACAACTGGCACACATGGTGTGCCTTTATAAAGATCCACCACCACATGGTGTGCCATGGTGGACAGGATCTGAAAGAAGTTTTGAAGAGCTTGTAACTCTGGTTGTATCTCCAAAACCAGCTGTTGTATTGTCTCTGCTGCCACCATTCAGGTCTTCTCTGCTGCATTTGTATTTGAAGTGACTTGCCAACAACAACAGTCTGATAAATTTGCTTAATGCAGTGAGGTTTCAGTGGTATCAGAAAGTGTCTCAGAGTGCGGGCTTCTCCTTGTGGATTTAAAATGACAAAGTGTGGCTCCTCCTCAGTACGTGATCCGCCATAACTGTATGCTTTTATTGCCATGCTAGAGATTCTGCTCTACCTCCTTGTTTGAAAAATTGACTTTCTTTCCCTCACTGGTGTCACAGAGAAGATGAACTTTTAAAAAGCTTTTCCTCCTGAGCTTGAGATGATTCATCAGGAGGATGGCAATGCCTTTCAGGTAATTTAGTGAAAGGGCACCCAATTAATCGATGTATCAATTTTAAAAAATCAGTTGAATACCAATCATTTGCCATAACAGTCTTTGTTACTTTAAAGGCAAAGCCTAATTAGTGGTGAATTTAAGAAAAAGGAATAAAAATCCTAAACCTGTTTGGCCCTTGGATACAGTTTAATTTATAGTTTTATGATTAAGTTGTGTTTTGTTCTTTATATGAATTAGTAGTTATTTCTTCTTCAGAAAATTGTATCCTTATTGCTTCTATTCATCAGTGGTTTAGAAGCACAGTGATATAAAGTTCTTAAGTACCAGTGAATGGTTCAACCTCCCAGGATTCTGTCATACATGTCATAAGTACTCATGTGCTTTCAGGGCCCCAGGCTGAAGGCTTCCTGCCTTGGCACAGCTATCTGGAGCAAGCAGGAAGCTGTAATTTTGCCTGGAGGTCCTCTCCCTTTTAAACAGTCTTTGGACTGGGGAGTGATCCATGGCTCCAAAGAGTGGTGAGGAGCTGCTGCTGAGGTGCACCCTGTAGGGCAAGGACTCTAGAATGTCTCTTACCCATCCTGGCTGCCAGGAAAGCTTTTCTCTGCTCTCATGGGCTTTCTTGGTTGTGGGGTGACTGCTGCATCATGTCAGTTTCCAATTCTTTCAAAATTCTCTTGGGCAAGATGACCACTACTGAGTGCTTTTAATTTGACATTTTCTTTAGAAGCTATCAACATCCCTGGAAATAACATCTGTCAGGGAGGTGGCAAGCTGGGAATTGGGTGCCTGCCCAGCCATAGCATAACAAGGCCGCAGGGCACAGTTGACTGGAGTGAACAGGGAAATTTCTGAGCCATTGATCCGCGAGCCTGCCTAATGTATGAAATTGGAAATGTAGCCTGTCAGAAGAAGCTAGCCATGTATTTTTAGATTATCTTAAAAAACCCGGTACCCTTAACCATAGTTCGATAGAAAACATTCTTTGTTTCTTTTTTCTGAAGGCTGTTTGGAGGGGGGTTTTGGTTGTTTGTTATTGTTGCTTGGGGGGATTGATTGTTTTGGTGGGGGAGTTTTGTTGGTTGTTTTGTTTTGGTTTTTTTTAATTATTTCCTACTGGTAAAGATTGTAATTTTTCCTTTTAAAATAATTTTAGTAGACCAGCTTCTCTTTCATGTCACATAGCTTTGTGTGAGCACATATACATACATAGCTGTTTACATAAGCGGTTTTCAGAGGCCAGCACTAAGAAGCATTTTGCATTATATTTCTGGATGGTAGAACCAAACACCTGGCAGGACAAGAAAGAGTGCTGAGACCTATTTAACATGTACTGTCACCAGGATAAATGAATGTGTAACTGTATCCTTAGGAGAAGTCTAATGTCTTGCTACTTACTTTCTTACCTATGCTTACAAATATCTCTTGGCTTCAATGGAATTATTTCTGATTTGCATGTATGTGAAACCATCCTAGAGGCTAACATATATTCCTCTTTTGTCATTTTTCCCTCTTTTTGGAGGGTTATTTCTGCACCAGTTCTGTAATTCCTAAAAGGGGTTTCCTAGTGGCTGTGAAAAGTTTGTTGGAATCTGCAGAATGCCTGCTTGAAGTAGTTTCTCATTCTATGAATGGATTTTTCTGTCTCATTTGCCTAAAGAATATATGAAATAAGGTGGCTAGGCTGGGACAGCACCTTTCAGCACAGCTACCCTCTTGTTTAGTCCATCCACTCCTACTGAGCAGTAGCAATTACCTCTTGCATGAAGCTTTCTGTCTTACTGGGTATGAAGAGAATATTAGCTGTTCAGTAACTGGAATATTGCCATCTCTACCTGTGGAGGAGGAGAAGTGGAGGCTGTTTGGGCACTGACTGCATTTTAATGTTTGCAATCCTCTTCAAGTTTGGGAGATTATCTTTTGTGCTATGTGCCAGTCTTCTGCCAAAGCCTTTTAGTGTACAAAATTCAACAATTTTATTCTTTCTCAGCATAAAATTGATGAACCCTACCTATAAGTTTTCTTTTTTAAGCTATACATGGTTTGAGAAGTTTTTCTATTCCTAGATATGAACCTATGTTTCACAACTATTTAGTAGCATCTATCTCTTAATGATAAAAACCCTTCACCTTTACTGAGTGTTTAGTGTCAGTAATGGCAATTGCACAGGATGTTTAAAATGAAAGATTTTCCATGACCCTCGCTAAAGAGTAAGCAGATCATTCCTGTAGGGCCCATTAACTTTTACACAGATTTGAGAACAAAGTATGGTTAAAGACCTTCCATTTGTCTCTGAGATGAGAAACAGACTAGAGCTCTAAGTCACCTGGTGGTTTAAAGAGTTGGCCAATATGAAAGGAAACTGGTGATCTCTGCTGCTGTTTTGTTAAGAATTAAAAAGTGAATCAGATCTCAAGCGTATACATCTTTTCCTACCATCTCTTATGAGTTTCCATACTTTTGATTGCTCAGGGCAATGTTTTTTAACTGGTAGTCCTGTAAATATTCTGTATTCTTGGCAGTAAACGAACTAACTAGAAAAACCTAGAAAGTTATGACCTAATGTCCCCCTTTATTGCTTATCCAAAGCACATTAAAACCAGTTCCACAAGAATTAGACCAATCCAATTTGTGTCTAAAGTTTGCTGTGAAGAGAAAATATTACTGTTTAATCAAAGTTATTAAATTTATTTTTAAAAAGAGAAGAAAAATGTCAATGAGATAGCCTCTAAATACATTTATTCATTCAAATAGTGAACTTCTAATATATATTAAATTAAGGAGAAATAATAGGAGAAAGAACATTTGGGGAGAAAAGTTGTGACATTTCCTTCATTGTGTACCAGCAGTACTCATACTCTTGGCACATGGAG
This sequence comes from Aleadryas rufinucha, assembly GCA_013397815.1. Lineage (NCBI taxonomy): Eukaryota > Metazoa > Chordata > Aves > Passeriformes > Aleadryas > Aleadryas rufinucha. The sequence goes on along the minus strand of VZTH01011884.1, from coordinate 362,489 downwards.
GGAGAAAAGTCGTGCTTCCAAACATAAAGATATTAACTGCAATTGTAATCTAGATAGAAAATCAACAAGACACCAATGGAGTTCCTTGTAATAATTTTTTTTTCAACTTTATCTTCTAACTTTTTTTATATATGCAGCCAATCTGAAGCTTATTTGTGCACATTTCTAGCCCATAGTCTTCAGTGCTTCTATAAATATTAATTTTAATACTATCTCAGTGTTTCCAGTATTGCTGGTTCACGTAGAAAATTATGTTCTTCATAAATTACATAATTGTTGTTATTAGCCTCATATAAATAAGTAGATTTGCCTGGATTTTAAAATTTCAGTTTTGCTTGAGAAGTTAAGCAATAATACTAATTTCTATTATTTATCCCTTTCCCAATAACATATCAGGCATTTTGCAGATGTACAGCAAAACTGCTCCTTGCCTCAAATACTTTATAACTTAGGCTACTTTATTTTCAGTTTTAAGCTTCTCAGAAAATACTGAAATAATTTTTCCAAAATAAAACATTTCGAACTTGTCTCACAAATTCAGCTAAAGACTTTCTCAGAGCTAGCTGATTTCTGATAGTAGGATTATTTCTAGCATTAGTTCAAACAAAAATGGGTTTGCACAGGGCCATGTGCAGTTTTTTGTTGGGTTTTCTTAGTTATCATATTATCCATTGGTATAGCACTTTTATTCAGGTGGTCAACAGGGCCTGTTGAGCCTTTTTTGATGCTTTTATATATGTATTTATTGTTTCATCCTTGTAATCCATGAGTTTCCTCTTTGAAGGGCAGAGAGTCATATTCCAACAGCCTTACGTGAAGACCATCTAATATATGTCAGATAGAAGAGAGAGGTATGTGGACCATGGACCCTGGCTAAGATATTCATTTATTGTTGTTGCAATGATTCATCATTCTGTCTGATCTTGCCCTATTAGAGTCTATGTCATTAATGAACATTGTCATGACACAAAATCAAAACTAATTTCATTTTGTAAGGGACACCCACAGCTGTGACTCCTGCTGTAAATATGATCATGTTGTTTTTCTGTCACAATGATGAGTAGATGTATGTAATGTTAATAAGATAGCCTTTCTAGCAGTGATAGGGGAGAAAGAGTTGAAGCTGTATTGTGTAAAGCTTGGAGTTTATATAAATGGGCCAAGAGAGATATTTCTAGCTATTCATTACATTAAGATACTTCACAAATCAGGTGGAGTGTTCTTTGCTTAATTTGAAACTGTTGGATTAGATATTTAAAAAACTAAAATCAATATTATGAATCATGAAGGAAGCCTACTATAAAGCTTTTCTACACCAGAGTAGTAGGACAGCTCTGGAAATAAAATCATACACAGGATTTATCAGCAGTTCTGCTCCGTTATTTTTTCAGTACTTTTGTAAAAGAAAGACAGAGTGCTCTACAATTACCATGTGTCACAATGGCAACACAAGCAACTGAAAGGTTTAAAGAGAAAGATATCACATCCCCTTTGATAAAATCATTGTTGAAACGTCATAAAGGAAATTTATCCCCCAGTTCTCAAGGTGGTTTATTAATTTCTGAAATCTCCTATCATCAATGGGTGAATTACTACGTTACAGTATAGAGAGGGACAGAATGATAAAAATGAGCAGCCTCTCCCCTGATCCCACAATCACAGCTGGCCATCAACTTTTCTTCTTTTCCATGATTAATCTACATGGGAAAGACTTGCTTTTCCTGTGCAAAACTTGCTCTCACATGGTGCATGACTGTTGTGTTAGTATTAAGCTCTTTAGTTAATATAATCAAATAAATCTGAATCTCCCTGTTGTTTCAGTGCTGCTTTTTGAGGACTAGTCGTGAACTCAAACCTAAATTAGGCTGCTTGGATTATTCTCTAATGGAAGCAGATCCATTTTGGCTGCTTTTTTTCTTGAATATGACAACTTTACTGATCTTATGTAGTATTATTTATGGTTATTTTTTTTGTTTATTATCTGTACTTCTGACCCTAATATGGAATTGTTTGGCACATAAATAGGTCAGCTGACACACAGCAAACACACACACACAGAGGCAAAACCTCCAACAAGCAAACAAACAAAAAAACGAAGAAAACCAGCATGCCGAAAAACCCTACAAACTCCCCCATCCCCAAACAAACACCCCATATCAACTCAGCAGCAACAAAGTCCCTAATTTTTCCTCTTCATTAAATTAGTCACCTCTGTATTCCATTCTTGTGTCCCTTCTCATTTGCAGTTTGGGGCTAAATTGAACTGGTGGAAGCAATTGCTTCTGTTCATTCTCAGATTACAGTATTTTCATCTTTTCTCTCTGTTGTACCTCAGCCAAAGGTTTGATTTCAAAACCTTCATAACCATTACCAAAACATGAAAGGGCATAATTTTGATAGGTAGGTATTAACTATTTCAATCCCAGCCCCTTCTTGTTTTCAGGTTATTGCTGCAAACAAAAAGTAGCATTAGTCTCAACCCTCCATAAAATAAAAAAAGAAACAGTTCTGAGAAGGAAAATTTTCATTGTTTCTTTCTGGAACACATAAAGTTTAGAAAATCAACCATCAAGACATTTTATCTAGGCCATGAAAAAGGTGCTTTTGTTAAGCAGTTTCATTTTCTCTTCAATGTACTCTGGTCTTTTCAAACAGGCTGTTGATTATCATGATTAAAGACAAAATAACTATTTAGCTTCTAATATAAACCGGCTGTAATTGCCTACTAAGTCTGAGATCTGAAAATTTATACTAAAGAAAGCATTCTGGATCTGTGGTTTGTAATTCTGGAGTAGTAATGGCAGTGTCCATTAAAAGTCATTCTTGATCTTTTAAGTGTTTAATGATTGGTTTTATAAGTTTCAGCTTTCAAATATACTTAACAAATAACTGAGCAGGAAGAAAGAATGGTAATCCAAGTGGCAGGTATAATGGTCTACAGAGTCCTTAAACTTTCAAAACAAACATTGAGAGTATGATAGATGAGGAAATGTGAAGGTAGAGTAACATGATGTAACTTGTTCAGTTCTGTACTGGCCCTGTCCTACTAGACTGGTTTCTGAAAACTCTTAGATTTTAAGACTGACTCTGATCATAAGTGTTCACCTCAGGATAGATACATTACCTCTCTTTGCAGGCTTCTGTCTGCATGAACATTATGATTGCAGGCTGGGAAACTGGGAAGCACCATTTAGTCACTGTGCCCAGGCACCTCAGTGGGGAAAGAGATGCCCATCTCTTCCCCCTACAGCTGAAGCTGTGTCCATGCTCCTCAGCACCATCAAGCAGTGCTCTCAATAAAACAAGGGGAATTTTCTCTGTCTTCAGTAGTTACTGTTTGGGCAAATGCTCATGAGGATGTTTAATATATTAACCACTGTTAATCCTCATTTCTAAGGCCAGCTTTGAGTGAGAAGGGGAGATTAATCCCAATCTTCTAGTGGCCTTAGCCTGTACTCCACAGGAATCATTCCCATTTGTCAGAGCACGGTACATAGACATTTTTCAGATTCCCTTGTCTTCCTCTCCCATCTGATTCATGTTTACAAGATTACCTTTGCTACTCATGAAAGCTTCATACAATTTTGAGGGAGAATTTTAAAAAACCGCAAACCAACATAAACTCAAATCCAGCATCATGGAAGGATTTGTACTGTGTTTAGTATGCTATTGGGTGAGACTGTAAGTCACTGCAAAGGAACCCTATTTGATTCTTCAGCCTTGCTGTTGCTTGCCAGGACAGGGAATGAATCTCATGCTTGTTTCCTTTGATGAGGCAAGTCCATTGCTCTGCACTGTCTTTTTTAACTTGACAACCCAAAGATGAAAATAAAGACTAAGAGCTGCATAGCAGCCTCCTGTTCTCCCATGTCACTGTGTCGTGACACAGAGAATAAAGTGCAGAGCAAAGTCTGGCAGTTTGCAGCAGGCAGCTCCCCAGGCAGTAAATCCACTTGCATGGGCCCATGGCTGAGGTGGTCAGCCTGCTCTGGGAGCTCCACCTTATACACAGCTATAAATTGTTCCAAAAGCAATTTCTAAGTCACTTCTGTTTTCATTTGGGATGTATTGACTATTTAAAAGTATTTTTATTTCATATTTTCCCTTACTTCTTGATCTCTTTGCATGGCGTAAAGGTGAATTAAGAATATAAAGTTCTATCCAGCCAACAGCATGTTTTCTGTTTGAGGCGCTGCTTGTCATGAGAAAAATCCAGATTGCTTGTTAGTACTGAAGCTTGAACTTTAGAGGAAACAATTACCTTTGTTAAAAGAACTCTGTTTAATGTACAGTGCATAATGAGAGGACAACAGGGAGGATCATTTCACTGCTTAATGGACTACAATTAAACTTAAAGCAAACTTTTGTCCTCATTTTCACCAGTGTAACACGGGCCAGGATTTTCCTCCTATGACTGAAGAAAATATGAAAGGTATAGTTCTGCAGCTGCTTTGTTTCTGTGGAAAGTTTCCTGACAGTGAAGTACTGTGCAAGAAGCAGCTGCAGAATCAGGCCCTTTGTACACATGCGCATGTAGTAATCTTAAAAGAAATAGAATGGGACCAGCAAAATGGCACTTCAGCTCAAAGAAAAATCCAACGTCTTCCATCTGCTCCCTGGACTTGCAGCTGTAGTGAATTATGATGTGCTGTCACATTTATAGGGTGATTTCATCAACTGATTTATTTAATTAATTTAGATTTAACATTGTACAAAGGGTATGTGATAAAGTGGTGTAACTCTTTCCTCAGCCACCACACCAGCCAAGATTTATTTTGGGCATCCTCTGCCTCACTGTGTCCTCCCTTGTGCTTTTCAAGCTGCAGCCAAGGGAGGTTCAAAACAGCTGATTGGACCTAAAGCTGCTTAACTAACAGTGCTGCCATGGAGCGGAACTGGCAACTTGAATCTTGTGTTATTATGCTAGAGTTAAAACATCCATACAGCCTCTCCACCAAAAAAATATCCCCCTGGTGTATCCCTAGTGACTCCTGAATGTGTGCAATGTTTCATGTGGAAGAACGGATGCACCTGGGACCTGTAGTTCCTTGGGGTGCTAACAATTTTAGGAATATGCTTCTTTAATACCCTTCTTGGATATAATCTTGAAATGGCATAGACTGCACTCTTTTACTTTATTTCTGTAGAACAATTGAATCTAGAGGTGCTAATAGATAAAATCAGTAGCATTACAAATCCACATTTGTGATTGGTGACATGTTGGTAGCAAAAATAAGGGATTCTTTCCTGTGGTGGTTTCAATAATCATAGCACATTTATAGAATGCTGTTATGTAATGCAGTTATGGGGAAATTAGGGCACAGGTTTTGGCAGCAGCTGTATGCAGACTCAGGAAGTCATGATCTCTGTGCTGAAAAACTTCATATCAAATAGGTGAGATAAGTTAATAGGACAGAAGTATTCCTAATTAAATATACTCTGGTATACATTTATGTGTGTGTGTGTGTGCATGAGAGCGAGAAAGAGGTGTTTAGTTACACTTCTTGGCTGGATGGACACAACTCTGAGAAACCAGAGGAAGTTGCAGTTTCAAAATTTTTTGTCTTAATATTTCTCTAGTGCTCGCTTTGAATGAGGCAAGGGCTATGCTGAGTAAAGGCCAGTAATGTACCAGGAATGGTTTAATTGAGTCAATGTAAAATATCTACATTTGTAACACATATTTTGCAGTAATGATCATGCTGCTGTTATGAGCCGTAAGAATTCAATGATTCTCATATATAAGAAAATAAACCCAATTATTTTTGGTGGAAAAGAGAATGAAAACAATCAAAAAGGACTGGATATTTATTACAATGTGTACAGTGAAGTGGTATGGGCATCTTTTTTGTACCCCTGTTTATGAAGCCAGATATGATGCAAATATCTTCTGTTTTTTATTTGCCTTGCTTTGTTTTTCATAGTCCTGAAACAGAATAGTCAACCTTTTAAACTGTATTTGGCTGTTTTATTTTCCTATAAATGAATATTTACTAAGAACATAGCTTATTTCTATGGAATAAGACTACAGAAATAAAATGGTTTTTTGTTAGTAGCAAAACTGTAAAGTAAAAGCTCGGTTAAAATGCATGTACTTCATCTGAAAAGCCTCAAAGTTCTGTTGGCTGTTCTAATTTCACAAAATTGGATAAAATCAGTATGAAGGGAAAAGCATTATTACAGAAACTAGGCTTGCTTCCACAGTGTTAGAATTAGGATTGTGACCCTAGAACTCTAAGCAGCATTCAACAAATAAAATTGAGGAACAGCCCAATAGTTTCTTGTGTTAGGTAATCATAAAAGGATTAATCATGTGGTAGTTTGAAAAAAAAAGAGTCAAAACAATGTAAGAGCTATATCTTAATTTCAGAAATGATCAGAGTAATTAGAAGTTGAGAATGTCATTGAGATAACGACTCAGACTTTTTGGAAGTTTATTAATCAAAAGGCGGAGATGAGAGGGAGAAAGCACAGAATGTTCAGTAGTACAGAATCATGAACTATGTAAAAATTACATAGAAGATCTATTTTTGTAATAATGCCCATTTCTAATCATTTTTTACCTTATGTCTGCAGCTTAAAGTGGGTGTCTGTGTCACAATCAAATCAGATTTGTTTTCTCTGTCAGTATAGTTTATCTGAGTTAATAAAATTCTTCTTTCCCCTTCCCCCACCAAGAGTTTGTGTAATTCCCTTGTTGCAACAGACCCACATCTAAAATCAGAGCTGGTTCTCTGTCACTACTGCATGGATTACCTGCTGTTCTTATTGAGCAATTCACCTTTGGGTTCTCCAGTCAACACAAATGGCTTGGCATGGATGCTGATGCCTTCCTCCATTGCACTCGTTATTTTCTGTGATTTCTACAGTAGATATTGCTTGTCATGGACCCATGTCCTGGTTCTTCTCACTGAGGGTATTGTTTAGGTTGCCCTAGCTGAGTACATGGGAAATTAAGGACTCTTCCTTGTAAAAGAAATCTCTGGCAAGTGCTTTCAAATGTGAAGCAGCATCATGTGAGTTGGTAGTTATGGGGAAATACAGTAGAAAATACTATGTTTAGCCAGAAATTTTGTCTATTATTGTTGAATGAGGCGTTGATTTTTATGAACATATCGTATTTGGCAGATTCCTTCAGGGCTGTGTTTAGAGTTTCTGTCAGTTTTACTTTTTCCTTTTCTTCTTCCTGTTAATGTTCAACTTGAAAACTAGCACCACTTGCATCACTTCCAGACTGAACTGTGGTTTGTCTAGGAAGTGAAAATGAAATGCTTCTCAATCAGAAGTCTGATCTCCATATGGTTTCTCTAAACATTAATAAGAAGCTAACAAAAAATCATCCCCTCTTGTCAAATGCAGAATTTTTGACTTTCATATCCACTTTTTAATTAGAGAAACATGTCTGAACCTGGAAGATCAAGCAGTTCACAGACAACAAGCTAATCCATCACAAGTCTAACAAATGAGCATTTATAAATAGTCTCAATGCTATCCTTCGGTCAGTAACAAGCATTATGTTGTTATTACTTTATTATTAATGTTCTTTTCCCAGTACTAGTCATCTGAGATGTCTTCATCAAACTGGACATGATTTGGTTAATGAAGCAATGGTGGGAAATACAGTATTGAAACTAGCCAGCAGAAGAGAGAAGTAGCTAAGAAAAGTTTGATTTAGCTTTGCTTACACTATACAAAATCACGTTGAGACATTTTGTGAACAAATCAAAATGTTCTCTGTTAGACATGTTTACAGATTCCTTTTTTTTACACTAAACCACTAGAGGAGCTTATAGAGACAAAAACTCATTCAAAGATTTCTTTATTGGGCTCATTACTTGCTGTTTGATTGGAAAGGAATAATAAATTGCTCCCACTTCAAAAAAGGATATTAGTGTAGCTATTCCATCAGAAGACTAGATCATAGCTAAGAAAAAAATTCTAGAGTCATTGCATCTCTTTCTGATTGTTAAGAATCAGAAAATATTTGAAACCACTGCTCATTCGTGAGGGTTAGCATCTCGTTAGGGAGCAGATTAAGACCTTGGTCACAGTAACACCTTCCAAGATGAAGTAAATGACACAGTATGTGCATACTATGCAACTTCTTGTCAGTCTCCTCTGAAGTGAAGCTAAGATCACTATTTGAGATCTCTAGTGTGCCTTTTCTAGCAGTACTTATCTCATTTTTGAGCATCCTCACCACCCACGTAGACTCCTAGAATTTTCCTGACTCTCATACTCTTTATGGCTATCTTCCCACTCCTCCTGCATTTTATGCCCCGTATCCTTTCTTGTCAGTGTTTGCCTCTGCACTGTGTGATCATTACATTTTCTTTCTGCCTTCAAAATCTCATCTCCTGTGTCAGACTTTTTAATTCCATAGCTGGTTATATATCAGTGGTGAAGGGGCCATCATCTTTCCTGAGAAAAGTACAGCTTTAATGGTCTGTAGAAATTTGAAATAGTAATATCCTCCTGTGTGCTTGCCTAGGCTGTAAGCATGCTGCACTTAAGCAAAAGGACTCTGGGCATCACATCAATAACAAGAAGAATGCAGTGAATATTTTGGTTATTTGAAACAGATGAACAGATAATGAGCAAAAATACCCTAACCAAAATCATGAGTAAATGCTGTGAAAATTTTGAACTGCAGAGTGTTGGCCACTCTTAAATATCACAGTTTTGTAAATCTTTCTACTTGTTTGTCAAAAACACCACCACTTTGCCTGCAGAGATCCATGTGATCTCTTGTCCATTTTTACCCTTCCTGGCTTTTTTTTGACTTTCATATTTGAACCTTGGGAAGAGTACATAATAAAATTAATCCCAAATTGCTAAAATCTGGTTGGTTTAACATTAAATGATACAAAACCTCTGTGTTCAGCATAATTTCAACCTGAAATCATAAATCTGCTCACAGTCACTCAGCCTAGGATCATGGAGAAAGTTTTTAAAGGGCCCAAAAGGAGGTTTCATAATAAAACCTGTCAGCAGGTTTGGATTTCATTACAAACAATTTGTACAGTTCTTTTTCAAAAGCATGCATGAGCAACTGGCCAAAAGACCAATCACAACCGAGTCATGCTGTCACCAGAAGAAGGACATGAATTTTGCCTACTGATCATGGAAAAAAATGGTAGTAATGTTCACCTCTGGTTTAGTTTCGGGTTTTTTTGGCCAGAATAAGTCATCTTGTGGTGCTCAAGATTAGGATTTTGGCAGCTAGATTAAAAACTTTCAAGGAAATTAACCAAACACAGCACTCATCTTATGCTGTGAAAATGGTGCCTAGTCCATGAGAAGGTAATAAATGCACCATAAGCTATCAAAGCATGAGCCGTTTTCTGCTAACCAAAAGAAGGCAGCAGGCTAATGTCACGTGTTGGAGAGCTGCCTGCTCATAGAATTAGCAGAAGCCATAAAGGCTGGAGTTCCTCTGTCCAAACGTTCATGGCTTTTTGATTGGTATTGAGAGGAGCATTAAAGAAAGCATAATTCTAAAGACTTCTCTCTGCTAAGAGCTGTGCTGCCATTTTTTAAAATTAACTTTTGAAGAAAATGACAGGACTCTGAAGGCCAAAATAGCTGATATCATTTAAAAATGGGGAGATTATTAAACCCATGAATAGAATTTGAGAAATTGTCATGAAACTACAGCATTCTTGCAGACATATTGTCCATGCTCAAGATATATGACAGAACTCTGGACACCTATGTGTAATATATCTTAAATGACTTCCTAGAAAGGTCTTGCTAAAAATACTGCTGTCTGTCTTCATAATTGAATGGCTCTAATATGTGCCTTTTAAAATGCTTATGCCCAGAAATTGTACTAAGGCTACTATAGTTCTAGAAGTTCGTTAAATGTGAAAAAAAAAAAATCAACTATTTTAATGTGATATTGATTATAACATGATATATTAATTCAGTGTCCTTCTGAATTTTTATTTCTTTAATGAATAAAGGGAATTTAATTTAAGATATTTAATTTATTTTATACTTTTCATGAAACATAAGGAAATGTGGTTCTCTTGATGGAGAGTTAACCAGTCTTAAGACTTTACGAGCTTCTTTGAAATACCATGTACCGTCTTCCAGTCCTTTACACTGGGTGTTTAAGAAAAATATTGGAAGAAGGCATGATGGTTTTAAAGGGGAAGGAAAAATCAATAGGCAGCTACTTAGAGTATTGCAGTATGCAGATAAGCAGCTTTGCTAAGTCTGAACTTTGCACAGCAACATCAATACAACTTGTAGAACAATGAACTTCAATACAAATGCTGTGGAGGGAGATTGGGGAAATGCCTCTTATAAACAGAGCTGTAAACGGTGTTAATGCATGTTGACAAGTGCCTGCTTGAGTAATTTACTGTGTTCAAATACTTTGCAAACCAATTCTTAGCAATAACTGCTTCAGAGAAAAAGCATGGAACTGATCTGGCCTATTTGTGTGAAATGCAGGGAACTGATGTGGCCTATTTGTGTGAAATGCAGCCTTCCACCACTACAAAACTGACATGTTTAGAAAGGCTTCATTTCCACAGGGTGTATTAAGAGAATAATAGTGGTTTTTTTTAATTGTGTAGAATTTAAATGTCTGTATACAAAGAAGTATTTCACACATAAATATTTCAGTGTAAAAGATTTGAAGTGTTTTGTGAATCATAGCTTCTTAAGTGTATGCTACAAGGATTATATTGGCATGTGTCCTGGATAACTGCATTACACTTATGAGTGGTGAAGGCATGAATAAGTTATTGGTTATACTAAAGAAAGGATGTGGTGAGGTGTAAGAGTTTTAAGTACCTACTCCTTATGCCTCAAGAAAATAATTCATTGCATACCTGGCTATTCATTCAGCTTTCTAAAATGGAATAGTGACAATGATCTAGCCTTCAGACTTTCCAAGCACTGAGCGGGGCTGAAATAGTAATTCCAGATGTAAAAGATAAATACTTCTGTCAAATTTCTAGGTTTGCTGGGAAGGCTGGCTTCTAGGAAGCTCTTGGGCAACCCTTTGGAGAACTTCAAGTGATCATTTGTCCTCACTCCTGTGTCTGGAAGGTATAATTAAGGGTCCACCAAACTCCTGGTTTCTTATTTCTGGGGCGCATCTGATAGTTATCTTACTGAGTTTTTCCTGTCTTTCAGTATGTATACTGAGGATGCATATAATGCTGGAGACTGTCTGGTTTGGGTCAGCCAAACCAGTTGTTAAAATAACCACTAGTCCCTCCACTAGCTGCTAGAAATTGCCTTCAGAAAGTTCTTAGGGTCCTCATAGCTGCTGTCCCCTTCTCTGTAACTTGGAGTGCCTGTACGTTGTTAGGTGGACAATTGCTCTTTCCCTGCCCTTGCTTTCTTACTCCTCGAGTCCACTGGCAAAATCAGATGAGAAATCCACCACTGCTTATAATGCCAAGATTTAATTCTCATTGAAGGAAGTCCTGGACATTCTGGTAATGTCAACATTTAAGTTTAAAATGCATAGCTAGAAAATTGAAGGAAAAATATTAGTGTCAAAAACCAAACAGTGTAAGTATGGGAAGCAGTGATCTCAGGAGTATGCATCTTGCTTTGATCCTAGAGAAGTAATCCCAGCAGAACCTTCTGACTGTTAACTAGATGAATTATAAGCAGAAAAAGTAAATGTGTTCACTTTTATGAAAATGTAACAGCTAAATGTTTTTGCTGTTTACCTATTTCTACATTTTATAACTATGAATATCACAGTAGTGGGGAAAAAGTGGAACTGAATGTCACTTTAATTAAAAACATCATGAAAATTGACATTTCATTGCAACATAAACAATTTCAGCTACTCTCATTTAAATGTTCAGAACAGTTTAAATATCTCATTTTTAGATAACTTTCTAAAGATTGCATGATTTCATACATTGATCTGGACCCAGAAAAAAAAAAATCTTTTAGCAAGCAATCTTCAGTACACAAAGGAAAACAAAAGGCTGTGGTGGTGTAAGATACATGAGATCAGATCCAGGGACACACTTTGGCATCTTTCTCAATCCTTGCAGGTTGTTTATTGCCCCATGACCTCAGAGTGCACTAAAGGCTCCAATCTTTTGGGCCTGATGTCTCCCAAATGTCACCCAAAACTGTGCTTTGTCCAGAGTACTTTTATTATGCAAGTCCCAACTGAAAATGCTGGAGGTTTTGGGCTGGTTTTGTTCATCTGTTGGGGTGGTTTGTTGTTTCTGTTTGGTTTTGGTTTTTTAAAAATTTATTGTTCAGAACAATTCACCATAAGACCTTTACACTAAGATGATGGTACTACAAAATGGGCAGCTACAATTTCAGCTGTGTCTTTCTAATACTGTGATATTTCTGAGTCAAACGCATTAATCCTGCATGACAGTCAGGAAGAATCAAACTGTTCTTGTTGCCCTTCTGTCTTTGCTGGATACTTGAAAGTCTATCCAAACTTTAATGCATTGGAGTTCTTACTGTTATATTGGTTTTATTGTAAGTGTTTTTAAAATCATGGACTTAACAGGATCTGAAAGAAGTGGTATGGTTGAAATAGACACTCAAAATGGCAAGATGTTTTTTGCAATGTGTTTGGAACCCTTTATATCACCTTCTTTTGGGAATCTGAATTAAGCAATTTAAGAGAATTTTAAAGTATTGCAGTATTTCTGCTTCTAGTAAAGTTGTATGAATATTTTTGCTCGTGGTGTCCCTGTTAGCATGGAAAATGTCCAACTTCTCTTGCCTCAAAATACACTTTTTTCAGCTAGCTGCCTGAATTTTGGTGCTTATATTTGCCTCCCCAGTCTTTGCTAATGGCATTGTATGCTTTTTCCTAAAGCTGAAGCATTCAGCTCCAAGAAAAACTTCCTAGCCAGTGGGAAAGCCACACAACTCTATTTGCCCAACTGCAGCAATGCTGTGGTACATCAGCTCGAAGATCCAGTGCCATGCGTTTTGCTGGTCTTTTCAGTGTCAATGAACCAAGATATTACTACTGTGCACTTTGATTGTTTTCTGCACTTTTCTCTCCTGCAGTGGGAAGTGTAAATCTAAATGTGACTTTCAACATTCTCCACTCTAAGTCTGATGGGAGTTTTTTATTTGTCACATCTCTGCCCTCTGTAACTACAGTGATTTGTTTCTTCTCTGTCCTTCTGAGAGTAATGTTATGTGGTGTTGATTTGAAGAACTGGCAGAGAGGCCAGTCCTCCATTTATCTCAGGGAGGACGCTGGAACTAAATCATTACTCTGTTGCTGAACTAAAGGAATTGTGCCGGAGCTGCTCAGCAGTGAGAACCATTAGCTTGTTCCCAAAACAGTCTGTCTTACTGAAAAGTAACTGCTGTGTGAATAAAGCCCTGTTTTTCATCTAATATACTCCGGTATCCATCCAAATAAGTGAAAAGACTGTTCTCTGATGGATTTTAAGTGCTGGTTAACATGAATCACTCAGAAAATAGGGTGTATATTTCCAAGGGAAATCAGGGATCATTTTTGGTCGTCATTTTTGCTTAATCCAAAATCTCTTCTGGACACATTTGGAAAAACTCTACTTCACGGATATCAGTTTGCAATTTATGAAGCTGTGATGCCAAATGTACTGTTTCTGCAGTAGGTCATAATTCAACGTTCTGAGTACACAGCAGTGTGCTGTTGATGCTCAGCCCCAAGAGAGGGGGTGGGCAAAATATGTGAATCTGATTTCCAGGACTGACTTCAGCAAAGGAAAGTGTAAATAAACTGTGAGTTTTTACATTTTTCACAACAAGGATTGCTCTCCTCTTTATTCCTCTTTTCCTGTGTGGGAAATAGGGCTTATTCTGCATATTGCTGCATGCCATCCTTTCGTGTTTCCACTTCTAAAGATTTTTTCCTTCCAGATTATTCATCTATTAGGTTTGTATATACAGTATTATTTAATCCTTAGAAAGAGCAAAGTGTTTGATTTTCATAATTCTAAGATATGAATGCTGTCATTTTGGGGCATCTACTTCCCTTTTGACTAGGAAATGAAATTTCCAAAGTTTACATGTTCAGTTCCTCTTCCCAGACCTACTGGGTACATCTCTCTCAGATGCAGTTATATTTTGAAGAACTGCTTCTTCATATCGACATGAATAAACAGCAAATAGCCAATGATTTATTTTACCTCTTGAGCTTCAGCGTTTGAAGATATTTGTTATCTGGGAACAATGACTCAGGTAATGTAACTGAAATTATTAATGGGTTATGGATGATATTAAGCTCTTTTTATTCCATATTACTAAGAAATCAAATAATCTGTGAGCTCTTTAACAAACATATAACATAATGCCCTGCAAATGAGGAGCAGTCATTCAAATTTAACATATGACAAAAACATTGAAATTGGGGGTTCCAATATCAGAAGATTAAAAATACTGCTTTTAATAACAGAATATCTCCCCAGAAGTTTGGAAAATGGGCACGTAAATATGTTAAACATATTGAAAAGATGTAGTGCAAAAAGGTTACAATGAAATACAAACCCGATACACAGGCTTCATTCACCAACATTGGCTTCTATATGTATCAGCAAGCTGAGTCAGATTTTGGAGACATTTAACTTTATGCTTATTCTCTTGAGGTTTTGAGGGTTGGTTTTGGGAAAAGAGTAGCAATATACAATCTGTTTATTCTTTTAAAATGTGGTGTGAGTACTTAAATTTTGTAGGACATAGGGCAAGTAATTTTAATTTTGCCATCTACATTGTTCTAAGTAGTGTTGTCCATACTGTGTTTGCTAAGCAAATTCTACCTACGATAAATATAAGCAGTGAGGGATAGAAAAATACTCAGAATTTAAAACTTGTTCTGCAATGGTTTGCCACCTATTTTTTGAGAACTGTCTCTGAAATGGAACTCCCTATACACACAGTCACTTATACGCATTATGAACTCATGTTACTTGATTTTTGTGATTTTCCCAAGATAAGAAATTGGGGTAGGGACATTGCTGCTTGAATTTTTTTCAAACTAATCAATCAGAACAGAAAATGAAGACATTATTAACATTCAAACTGCATTTTCACTTCCCACAGACATGTTTTTTATTATTATGACTGTGTCAGCAGTCAGACTAGACATAGACTCATTGCCAATTAATATAAAAATTCCTTTCTTTGATTTACTAGGAGAGACTGAGGGGACAGAATTGTTTTATTTTAGTTCATGCATTTCCTTTCCCCAGGCTTCACCTGATTGAGGTATTTGCTCTCTGTGGGTCAGTGTATTTTAAAGTTATTAATTACTTCACTCCAATCTATAATGCTAAATTAAAGCTTTAAACAAAAATAAATTGGTTATGTTTGGTGAAAATGTTGTCAGTCAGATGGGATTTTAGCAACATAATAGAGCCGATACATTTGTTTTGTTTATAGCGATACTGAATGACCTTGAAGTGTTCATCTGGCCAATGTGGACTCTTTAAGATAAGAACCCAATTTCTTTTCTTCTCTTTACCTGGGTTAGGATTAACAGTCTGCATTATCAAAAGGATATTAGTACATGACAAGCCTACAGATATTTCTTCTGTTATTTTGCTTGCTGTCACTTAGAGCCAGCATGAAGGAACTGTCAGCAGAACTCATGTGTTTGACTGCAGCTCTGGCTGAACAGAGAAGATGGTAGCTTTAATATTCACCCTCCAAGATCTGCTATTGCATTTCTTAAAGTTTCATTTTGTGACTGAGCCGAACAATGCTGTTGTTCTGTTGCTCTGAGAGGCAGAATTCAGAAATGAAAAAGTCATTGGACTGAAACAGCCATTTGCCTGCATCCTTAGAACAGAGAGCAACCAGATTAGGAGTTAGGTATTAAGCTCTTCCAACCCTCTCTCTGTTGCTGGAATGATTAAAGTCCAGAGGACTTTGTAGCTGGTATCATTTAAAACCAGCTGGACAAGAAAAGCATTTTCAACATGCCACAAAATAAATATTCTGCCCTATTCTAGACATCAGTGATAGCTACTCTGCTATTTCTATACTTTTCAGTTGCCAGCCAGGACTAGGAACATATGTTCTTTCTGTAATAAAAATAGAAACATTTTCAGTAAATAACTCTATTATAAACTACATTTTTATCCCAAATTCCACATTTATGCAATATACCATGATGTCCTAGTTTTCATCCAGCTGTTTCTTTAAGGTTAATTCTCTGTGAACAGAACTTGCCTTTGATATCCTAGAGAGACTTTTATGCCTTTTGAATAGCATAGATGCTCTGCTTTCTTTGGAATAACTACTATGGTCTTGTGAGGTGCTTCCTCCCATCTTCCTCCCTTCCATAGTACAAATGCACTCCTTTAAAGGCAGCATCTGGGCCGAAGTTTTCTCCCTCTTATATAAAACCAAATGTTAAAAATGAATTTTAAAAAGGTCATTGTTTGGGCTATGAGTGTCAATCTGATATAGATGTTGCTCAAAATGGAACACAGGAAAATGCCCTTTTGGCTAAGATCAAATTTAGCTCTGGTTTAATATCTGATTTATCTTACATCGAGCATTTTCTAGGTTAAAGCTTTAAAAAAAAGGTACGTAATTTTTACTAACCTTTATTTTTTGTGTTGTATACTCTTGAAGATCTAGGCACCAGCTTTTGAACTGTAGTTAGGTGTATGTATTCACTGTAAGTTGAAAACTCTTACAATACCTTTAAAAATTTGTCTCCAAACAACTCCATCACTCGCTAGTCTGTAAAAAATTGCATGGTATTTCAGGTTGCTATCCTGCTGATCCTGCAAGACAAACCTTCTTCTACCCTGATATTTTCTATGTGTATGATCTTCACACTCAGAACACTCTGGAGGTTCAGATTGTCAATATGTACCTTGCTGGTTGGAAAATGCTGTCTCCAGTCTCCTGGGACTGCTAACATTCAGGAAGCAGGCTGTGCTGAAGCACTCATGGACACAGAGGAAATATGAGGAGTTGAAAGAGGAAATGGAGAGAGAGACAGAAAATGCATGAAAATATCACCCGTCAAGTCGTATGTATGTGTCACATGGAGCCTTTGGCTGCACAGATTTGGCAGGCCCTTTAGTGGAACCCATAGCTCTCTGGCAAGAGCAGAGGCACAATGTCAATTTACCTGAGTCAAAGAAGAGCCAGTTTAGTGGAACATGAATTTGCAGTGTACCTGAAAGGGTAGGCATATATATACAAGCAGAATTTCATGTTTGTATTCCTATTGCGTAAGAGAGATTTTCACGGAGATTTTATTGTATTCAGCAGAGATTCCTAACGTAGGAAAATGTTGCACAAGGTATGCAAGTCCATGGCTTCCTTGTATACCTGGCTAAGCTACTGAATACTAAATCTTGTGTGTGTGCATGGAAGCACTGAGAGAAGATGCACAGAGAAACATAAACCTAGGTAAATATTTTTTGCATCAGCAAATTTTTCTTTGGTGTTGATGATGTAGTGAGTTTCATTTTTTTTCAGAAAATATAGGAAGTTGGAAAATAATATAAGTGTCATACACAAAGGAAAAGCAGACAGTATGCAGCCAGTCCAGAAGAATGAAACTGCTGCCCGTGAGAACTTTTTTAAATCATGAGATATTTGTAGTGATTCAGCCTGTGCAAAACAGATCAATAAATTGAAAAGTTGTTGTTCAGCGAAAGCTTGATCAGTTCACATTTGCAGTTATATTTGACTCAATAATTACATAACTCTGGATCCTTTCTACCCGTCACATCCTCTCACAATTACTTTATTTCCCTTAGTGTCACAGCATGATGTCTTAAATTATTTGTTAATGACTTTGGTAGGGTCATATCTTGCATTTTATAACCTGTTACCTAGTTTGCATCTCTAGAGTGGACCTCATGATACTGTGTAATGTTAATAAATTCCCTTCAACTGTAGCATCTTTAACTGTTTGATACATAAAAGTGGCATTTCTGACCTGTTGGTTGTTTCTGAACGTCATAACCCAAGTCAACATGCAACAGGGAAACAGATGCTGAGGCTGTGAAGAATTTGGTTTCATTAAATGTCTTGGATATCACTGGGATTTTTATTTATTTGATGCAAGACCTTTCAGATGGCTTACTTTAAATGCACATAGGTAGGTTTTCCTAGTTGTATTCATTTTCCCAATGTCTGTGCAGGCAGTACTTTAACTGTCCAAGACTCTTAAACCAGGGAAAGAGTGATCAGCTTGTGAAGAATAATGTCCTCAGTGTATCTGAGAGAGTCACATGCAGAGGGCCTCAGTTATTTTAAGCCAATACGTTTGCCTAGGAATAGTCAACCTACTGTGAGAAAGTTGATTATTATGGCAAGTGGATGCCAGTGGATGGCAATGTGGATAAAGGTGTCAGCAGAGCAGCACGACCAGGTATTTTCTCCATGCCCAGGGTGCAGGAGCAGCACTTCTGCTGGCCAAAAGCTCAGGTGAACACTCTGGTGTTACTCATATTCTGGTTCCTGGCTTTATAAATCCCATTGCATTGGCAGAGGGGTCAGTCCTCTGAAGGTGTTGTCATATGATAGGGGATGCTGACATTACCAGTGCTCCCCTAGCAGAAGGCAATATGTGGGTGTGAAGTGGGCTTAGAGAACATAAGCTCTGTACAAACATCATGCTCTTTCTGCAGGTTAATCAGGTCTTTAATAAAAGACCATGAAAATGTCAGCAGTCTGAACAAATAAACCAGAACTGTAACTGAATGTTCATTCAAACAAAGAAATATAAACCCTTTTTTTATTAATGTTATTCACACACGGAGAAAATGGATTAGCATTCTAATTAGAAAATGTATATTTTAGAAATATTACCTATAAATTTCATAACACAACTGAATATACATTACACATTAATCTTAGGGAGATGATCACACTTTAGGCCTTCAGTACTCATTTTTTAATGAAAACATTTTCTTGGTAAACAGATTAAATAAATAGAAGAACTAATTAAGCAACCCTTGGTATAGGATTAATTGAGAGATGATAATGACAGAAGAGAAAACACGATAATTTTTGTATAAAGGCAAAAGGCCTTTATATTTTTGGTCAGAAATATAAAATGTTCTTTAGCCAACCTTTTCTTGCAGGTAGTTGTGAAATACAGCTATCCATGGAAATATATTTTTCTGAATACTGGATGATGAGACTGAATGGTGACTAATAATACCTGGCCTTAAAAGATCCCACTATTGTATCCTGAATTCTACATTAGATATAACTAATTATCTTTCCAGTTAGTATAATTCCCATGATACTGTTCTAGAAGGGGCTGGGGGAGGTTTATATGTGTTGTTTTTTGTGAAGATTAGTTTGTAAAACAATATGAAAACCAGCTGACAAAGCTAGTGTGTTTCCTTGCTCTTCTTATAACACTTCTCTCTCTACTCTTAAAATACTGTAGTAAATTTTCTTTGGGCTCGTTTACCTGTAAAATATAAGGTTAATATAATGACAGATCTCTTAATCACTGGAATGTAGATTGAAAGGCAGAAAAACTATATGTTCTGTACACTGTAGATAGGTGGGAATACAGTTGGTAAAGCAAGATGGATTAAATTGCAGCAAGAAAAATTTACATTTGGTATAAGGAAAAATATCCACTCTTTAATATTGAGGAGATGAAGCATGGGAACAGAAAGCCTAGCCAGTAAGACAAATATTTTTTTCAAGAACTAGTAAGACAAATATTAGGAATGACAGTCATGTCTGATCTTTCTCTGGAACTGGGGATCGACTGTGTAACCTTTGTAGAAGAATGAGTGTGGAAGGAATCGTGCATTACCTGTCTAAAAAGACTGATGAGAAAGTCAGTATGCACTTCATCATTTCTCACTGTATGAAATGGTTTCTATCTTTTTTTTTTTCTTCTTTCTTTTCATTGTTTCCAGATGAAATGGAACAGGGTTTCCTAGATTCTGTCATTCTATGGATCTTGTCAAAGTTGATCATACCTGCAAAACGATGACCACATCTTCTGGATCCTCCCTGAGCTCTCAGATTTGCCTCTATTTGCATTGCCCAGCTGGAGATAAGGTTAAAAAGAAGATTTATACTTAGTAATGCAAGGTTAATTCTAACTGACATCTTGTTTTGGCAAGGCTTCTCCTCTTTTATATGCTCAGCTCTAAGCTCTGGTTTTTTGGCTATTTTTTGACACAGGTGTGGTGTAGTGCCATCGTGTGGATTCAGGACAGGTGGAGGCAGAAAAGTGGCTTGAAAGATAAAAGCAGGTGTGGGGCAGGTGTGCAGGTAGTTTGAATCACCACAGACAAAGAAATGAAGGTGTTATTCTAGATTACCAGGTTCTGAATAGCCAGTCCTTCAAGATTTCTTGAATAGTGAGCATCATTCAATTTAGTAAACTCTGGAAGCAATAAAAATATGTAATTATAATCCAGAATTTGTCACAAGCAAAACTATAGATAACGAAGAATTCTTTGTAAGTGCTCTTCTCCTTTCCTAGATGCCTTTTTTTGTTGCATATCTATCAGACCTATTGCATGACCAGTGCAAGTTGGTATACTTGCAAAAAATTTTTGGTCTTTGCATGACAGTCACCTAACTAAGCTCAGCAGCATAAATTGATTATGCAGGGACAGTGGAATCCAGAATGGGACAGGAAAAAGAGATACACAGAACAGCCGTAATGGAGACTGTCAACTGCTTTCCACATGGAAGCAAGTAAGTCTGAATGGGGCTTTCCAAGTAGTCCCCTAGACTGGACCATATTTTGCAGAATCTATTAAAGAAAAAGACATAGAAGAGATCACCAAGTGGGATGTGAATAAATTGCATTGTGTTGTAATTGCCCATGGAAGACAAATGCTTTATTGTTTGCTATGTAGAAAATAGCAGCGTGTATTTTGAAACCTTTTTATGAGTTAAAGTAACAGTCTGGAATTCATGCAGTAACAGCTTAAAACCCTCTAATGCCTACATGGGTAAATAGGTAAACTGCTATTGGGTAGCTGATTTAGCTTGCTGATTTTGGACCGAAGCATAAGAAAGTTTTCATCATCATCAGTCTTTGCAGAAAGGTGTTTGAGTGTCTAACAGAGTTCCTGTTGGGTACTGTCCCTGTCACTGAACATATTATCCAGACATTAATGTTGATAGCTTTGCCAGTGTGTTTATGAGAAAGGCCAAAATCTGAAGAGGCACAGACTAAACTAAGTCCTCCCCTCTTTCCTTGTTATGGCCTCGATACTGTATGTGAATAGGAAACCTATTATTACCTCTGCAGTGCCTGTCTTATGGATTAATAGCAGAATTTAGTCTCCCTGCATGTTAACATGCACTACTCTCTCCGCAGCAATAAATTCACACAAAGGTACCAGCAGTTCACCAAAAACATTGAGTCCTATGCTCTTTTGTTTCACCTCAGGTGCACTATGCCAGAGATTTCATATGAGTGAGTCTGCTTGATGACTAGTACATGAGAGAAGCCATATTACTGCTTTAATTACTTACAATGAAGGATCACGGGATGGTGATGTCATCATTTTAAGGCTGGCTATGTCTAAGTGCACTGCCAGGAAGAGGAAAGTTGAATGATGATTTATGTACCTTGGACAAAATTCAGGTAAAAACCACTTCAAAAATGTTAATTATTTGAGGTCATTTTCTATTACATAGGATCTGTTCTTTAGAATTTCTTCCAGGTTAATGGTGTTCAGCCTGGGCTGGTTTCATGAGAAAAATCATCAACTGTAGGGGGGGAGGGAAAAGAAAGAGACAAAGGGTGTGATTTATCGATGTGCACTTTGCTGTTTGTGACTAACAAAGAGATGGTTCACAAATGTCTCAGACTCAAAGCTGTGATCCGTCAGAACTGCTGAGCTGGGGAAATACTACCACTAAGTAAAAATAGATTGGTCAGCAGTTGCAGACTTATCTGTAAGCAGGTCATCCCATACTATCTGCATGTGCAGCAGGCAGACCATTTTGCTGGGTTAGGAGTAAGATAACTTTGTTTCTGTGTTATGTTTATCAATCAATGGTTTTAATTAGTTACATCATTGACTAATAAAAATCCTCCCTGATTAATTGATTTTTTTTTTTAATCTGGCTTGCACTTGCTTTATTACAAGGTGA
This sequence comes from Aleadryas rufinucha, assembly GCA_013397815.1. Classification (NCBI taxonomy): domain Eukaryota; kingdom Metazoa; phylum Chordata; class Aves; order Passeriformes; genus Aleadryas; species Aleadryas rufinucha. Next base: position 340,415 of record VZTH01011884.1, on the reverse strand, counting down.
TTTTTCATTTGAACTAAATACTTTATTATCAAAGTGCAAAAGGTTTTTATCACTTCTGAGGGAGTGGAGGAGTAAAAGTGTGCAGAGGGGAAGGAATACTGACATCTGTCAGGAAAAAAGATATTAAAGGGACTACTGATCAGTGTTAGTCTGATAAAAAATATTTGAAGGCTCTGTGAAATAGTTGTGAGGGTCCCTACATTTTTTGAAGTCTACTGCTATTTGCAAAAAAATCAACCTTTTTTCAATGATGAGAAGGATTGGGTTTTATATTATAAATATTATAACACTTCTCCTATGCTTTGTAATGATGTTGATTACATAATCTGTAAATACTGTTATATTTACTAAACAATAAATCTAATGCTTATTTACAGTTTTCTTAACACCTCAATGCCAATACAGTTTTATATATATAAACATCATAGAAACATAGACTATCCTGAACTGGAAGGAAGACCCGTGGATCATCAGATCCAACTCTCAGCCCTGAACAGACCATCCCTAAGAGTCACGCCATGTGCCTGAGAGCATTGTCGAAATGCTATTTGAACTCTTGAAAAGGCAAACTTATCAAGTTTAATTACGTGCATATGAATTTGCTCACCATAAGCCTGAGGCAAGCTTCGCTATAGTTAGAAGATCCCATCACAGTGAGCAAGTGGTGGCATTGACTTGGCTCATGAGATACTAATCCACACATGTATGTCATTAGAGCTTGTGATAGTATCTCTGGAGTGGCAAATGTGCTGTATGTCACAGAAATGAGCTTGTAGAATGCCTGGAAACACTGGAAGAGCATCTTAACTAAGTTGTTACACCAAGACTTCCAGGGGAAATGGACTGAGTTTATAGTACATGTTGCGTTGTAGGACTTTGGAATCCAGGCATAGGGACCAGGATCCAGTTTTATTTTTCTTCATCTCAGTGGCTTTATACAGTTCTAGCATTGAATGACTTTATATTCCAGTGTCTGTCATTGACCATGTTGGCTGTTTCCCTTGATTGAGAAAATGTTCCTGCTTGCTTGTTTCTGTTTTGAGAAATGCATTTTATTAGACTAGTGACCCAGAGCAGCAACACAGTAATGTGTTTGAAGTTCTCCAAAGACTATTGTGGGTTCATCCACAGGCCTAGAAGTCTGACTAACACCTGCAGGATCAGAGCAAATTACACATTTCTGATTTTCAGCGGATGGAGATTTAATAAGAAAATATCAAACTGACTCAAAATGAAGCAGCCTGGTAACTGATTTTCAACCAGGTCAGGCAGTGGGTGTTTTGTGATGACTCTACATTGCAGGGAATGAGAAATGTACACAGCTAAGCTTACTTGAGGCTCCCTGCCAACTTCCAGCAGACAGGTAAAACTTTCCTTTGTCTCTTCCTGCCTATCAGATACTGTGGTCCTGGTCTGTATGTACTGATTCTGAGTTCTGTTCCCAGCTAGTGACTCTGTGCAACTCACTTTATATCACAGTCCCCCTTTGGGGTCTCTAATAGCAAATGTGTTTTTCACTGACTCCCTTTTGAGATGAATAATAATAATGATGATGATGATAATGGAGAGCATGTGGTTAATGTTCATGCAACACTAAGAGAAACAGATGTGAGTTATTTCCGTGAACAACACTGTATTTGTATTACAGAAAGATAAATCACAAGCTTATTTTGCACTGGAGCAACAAAAGCAAATTATGTTGTTCTAATACTTGTAGTGAACTTCTTTTCTGGCATCTACATAGGAAGTCGTTGAAGTGCTTTTGCAGCAACTACGTAAATAAGAAATACTCCATGCCTGCTAAGTCACCGTAGCTCTACTTTTCGGTACCTGATGGTTTAAATGCCTATTGTTAGCCATAGGTTCTTGAGCCAGTAGCTAATGAATTGCTTTCTGCAAATGGAGAGCATTACCGTAACTCTAACACGTGTGCAATACTTCCAGCTACGAGTCTTTGCTAAGCTTTAGATCACCCTTATGCAAAAGCCGTGAAGCAGATGATGTGCGAAAGGGAAAGCTGTCACTGCCAGATCCTGTGTTTCAGAGCATGTCCACTCACACACTGGAGACGCTGAGCAGCTGCCTCAGCCAGGCTCTGAGCTAAACTGGCTGGTGACAAAATTGCTGGGTTTATTCACTGGAGCCCAGTGCAGCTGATGAAACCCTTCTACTACTAGCAGTGGAGTCAGTATTTTCCCACTGTGCAGGGGAAAAAACGTTGAACAGGTGGCACACGCTATTGGGGAAAGAAATTCACTCTGTTGCCTTTGCCTTTAAACTCAGTCAAGAGTCCTGTCCCAAATGTTGCAAGCTCTAACACCTGAGATTGGCTTTAGATGCTGACTAAGGAGATTGCGGGTTGAACCATTTGTGAGCTGCTTGCTGATTTGTACTGGGTCATGGATGGCAGCAAAGCAACATTCCCAGGTTCATTGCACAGCTTGGAGCAATGCGGCCACTCCTGTGGGCTCTACCAACAGTGGCTCTGGGCCACTCTGTCTGCCCCTCTGCTCTGTGACTTGCAGCCAGTCTGTAGCACCCAGTACCAAAGTCTAGAAACAATGTGGGCCTGGGACCCTAATTTCCTCAGGAAGCAGATCCTGGTGAGCCCTATACAGGTAAGACATCTCAAGTCAATCCTGACATTTGACTCAACATTTGTGCTGGAAAGGTGGCTGTTGGACAGGACATTGACAAGGACTGAGCTTGTCCTGCCCTGAGAGTGTCAGGCTGAAGAGCCTTCACTGCTCCCCTGCAGTGATGCATGTCCTTAGTTCAGGTTCCTTCACTGTGCTTCATGCCAGCCCTTGTGGTTTTATGTCTGTATTATACAGTCTTCAGGGAAGCACTTGAACACTTGGTTGCAAAAGGCTCATTAGCAGAAAGAGAAATTACACAGAGAAGTACAGTAAGATGTAGACAAGAAAAATGTGTACCTCAAAGTTCAAGAAGGAAGTTGGAAGTACAAACAAAAAAAAGTTCAGAGGGCAAATCTTTAGTGTAATCACATAGTGGAGATATTTAGAATTCCAACTCATGTAGGATTGTGTAGTGACATTAAGTCACCCTGCTTAAGTTGAGTTCTGAGTCATCTTTATGAAGTCACTGCAGGTTTCTTATGGCAATAATCAATAAAAACTTCTTTTCAATCTTAAGCATTTTCTGGAGGGAAAACTATTTTCAGGAGTTCCCTCTCATGGGTAATCACAGGAAGTTTTAAGGGAATAGGTGTATTGCTGACAAAGGTACAATGGCATTTCAGGATGTATTTAAAAAGATTGGATTAGATTCACGAGTGCACAGAGCAAAATAACTTTGTCTGAAAACATCCAGCAAAAATAGTTTGATTAATATTGTAGAGCAAGACTCCTAAGCTAACAGCCACAAATTTGGGATCTGTGGGACACTTAAGGTTAAATCTTTGAAATGCAACATGGAAGGTGTTGAAGGTAGTAGGTGCTTTAAGGTTACTTCTGGGTTGTGGTTTGAGGTTTTTTGTTTAATAGCTTACAAGAAGATATTACTCTTAACTTCATGCTCTGATAATGTGGTTCCAGTTGGTTTGTGCTAGAGCCTCTTGTCATTCTCTATCTGTTTAAACTTCTTCAAGTCCCCAGTGACTTGGAAATCAGTTCTGACAGAGCAGGCATTCTTGTTTCCAGTCTTCTACAGAACAAGATGTCAGCAGGTGACAACCAGTGTTTCCTTTATATAGTTAACAAGGTTCAAAGGACTTAATCTCTGGCCCTTTCCTGTGAATGTCTTACTACTCTGACACTGTTTCCCACCAGCATCTTAGGCGGTGGGTATTGAGGACTGTCAGCTTAATGTCTAATGCTGTACTTCAGTGTAGACTGCTTAATTTCATGTCCTCTAATCTGTGCAATCTTGTAAAGAATTATTGTGTTAGGCGTGCAAAATAAAGTAGATTCACCAAAGGCAGTACCCGCTTAGCTTCTTGGAAGACTCTATTGAGCCAGTCTCAGGTACTTTTAATCTGTGCTTTTCTCTTGTTTTCTGCCCAGTGGCATGGAAAGCTATGTATGCTTTGTTTCAGAGAGGCAATTTTTTGTTTAATTTGATTTGACACTAAGCATCTTTTCCACATAGACATACAGCAGCCTCTGAAAAAAGTGCATACAACACCTCTACAATAGATCCCAATAGAGCTGGGATTGTGGTCAGCAGAGTGCAGATAAAATTCTCTACAAAATAATATGTAAGTAGTTACTATTACATAGCGGGGACAAACTGTATTATACAGGGAGTCCTTGTCATTTTAGGCTGTTTCTGTGATACCACCACAAGTTGTGGGGGCTCCTTCAGGAGACCCAGCCTGGCAGTGTGACTGGGGACTGCACTGGCTGCACAAGTCATCATCTTGCGTGTCCACTCTCCTACAACTCTCTGCTCTAGGACTTTATTTCTTACAGTCTCCATGATCATTAGTTAGAGGCATTGCAGCTTTTTAATACACCAGACCCCTTTCATTCAGAGCTGCCTTATGCAAAGCATTTGCTGCGGAATCAGTATAAAAAACTTAAGACAAAACCACTTTCCCCAAGGGAGCACTTCCTCAGTACATGTTGATGAAATATGTCAAGACTCTCTAAATTGACTTCTTAGGTTCACTGCACAGTTTCTCTTTCAATCACAATCTTTTGTCCTGTCTGTGCCTTAGTTGTATATATTATGTTACTCCTTCAGTGGTTGATTTAGTGGTGGAGAGACCAGCTGTGCCTAGTTTACATGAGTTGTGATATAGGAGAGCTGAAAAGGTCTGGCTTAACTTAGAAATACTGGAGCTGTAAAAATGATGATTGCAGCTTGATAGAGCATTGATTTACCTGATTTCTGTTTACCTGGATCAGTCAAACCAGTTTCTCCCAGGTGTTAACTGAACAGTGTTTCAGTGTAGAAAATGTAATGGAAAAAAAGGCCATTTCAGGTTGTATCTCATGCATTTTGTTTGTCAGAATCTATGGGACAAATAGCAAATATTTCAAAGTTTTCTCTTCCAATCATTGAGTGGTGAGCCTGCTCCACAACTATTGCCCTGCATCGAACACCACTTTGTGTGGCGTTGCTCATATTCACTGAGCTCTTAGTTTTAGTTAAATCCTACTGTATCTGCTAACAAAACTGAAACAGCTGTGTTGAATTGCTCTGAATTGCCGTGAGTTAGAAACAAGAAGCTGTTTCCTTCATGGATGCTGCTTCAGAGAAATTCCAAGGAAGACAAATTTCTCTGAGCTAAAATACAGGATGCTCCACAGCCCAAACAAATAGAAATAGACTCTGAGTAGCTGAACGGACGGTGATAATGTAAAAGAGAAACTGCCTAGCCGTTGATAACAGGAGACGTATATGACTGTCAGCTCATCTCGTAATACGCATAAATTAAAAATACGTTGGTAACCTACTTTTGGTTCTCTTCTTTAGGCACTTGAAGTTTCTCTTGTCTTTCTCCCCTGGGCTCTGATTCCTGCTCTCTAAGTTCATGGAAGTCAAGGCACAAAGGAATAGTAGAATGAACTTCTAAGGATTTATATTATTTCTATGCATGTGTGTAAAAGTAGGCATAATTTCTCTAAAACAGAAATCTGTCTTTCCTTCTATCTGAAAATGAGAAAAATAAATATGAAACTGTCCTCAGTGATTTGATTTGCAACACCAGGACAAAAAAAACCCCATTACTTTTATAATCTTTTAAATACATGTTTTATACAGGTAGAGTTCAATCTACTGTTATCTTGTGCTGTTGCTGTTTTTACTAGAGAAAATGCAGTCAGCGCCTTGTGCTACAAAATGGGTAACTGGATAGAGACCCTGTCTCTTCTCCTCATATAAACCTTATGTAATATTTTGCACTTTCATATAGGTAAGTATGTCTTTTAGAAAAGAAATTGTGTCAGTGTGTACTTTGGAAAGCTGTCATGACCAGGCATTTTGAACAGGGACCTAAGGGAGGAGAGGGTTGTTCCCATTTCCTCGAAAAATCAATCCACATCTGCCTGTGTGTTAAGCCTCTAACTAAGGGAACTTGCACCCTCAGCACTTTCTGAAGACTTTCTGCTAAAACTCCAGAGTGGTCTGGTTGACCATAATATGTTCTCCACTGTACAGAGCCTTAGGGCCATGCAGGATATTAGAGGGTCGGGGTGAATCCCTACTGGGCTGGCCAAGACTTGGCATCCTTCATTTTGCTTTTTGTTTGCATGATGATTTTGAGAACTTTTAAAGTTCAAATTATGACCAAATTCCAAAGTTAAAGAACAGATATGAGTTACGGCAATTTTTTGCTGTGCTATTCTTGTTTTGGGGTTTGTTTTTTGTTTTGTGGCTTTTTTAGGGAAACCAGGTTGTACTAATATGCTTGGCATCTTGGTCATGGCTACCTACAGTAACTAGTACAACAGACTAATTTCCTTTTAAATAGTTGCTTTGGGCCATTTAAAATCTTGTGGTAACTTATGCAGCACTCAGTGTGGCTCCATGTGGTATAATTCTGAAATCTTAATTTTAAAAAGTTTTAGGAAATTAAATGCTGGAAAAACCTACATTAAAGAACAATATTAAGTATTAGGCACTCACAACAGGAACAAGGTTTGCCTTTTCGATCTGAATTCACCCTCTTTGTTCAGAGTATTTGTACATATAATTGTATATTTTTGCATTTACAGGACTCTGGGCTTACTCAATGCACAGGAAAAACAAAGAGGAGTCTTTTGTGAGTCTCTGGTATGTTATTTTGAGGTTACATCTTTGGGTCGAATCGTGGGAATTTACAAGTTCCAGTACTAGTTCTGACACTCATTTCTATCTGTTCCTGAATGAGATTTGTAAGGCATATAGGTGAGCAAATAAAAAATGCATGGGGCAATCTCGGTCCTCACATTTCCTCACAGGCAAGCTCTTGATTTCATTTTTAATGTAATGCTCTTTAAATATAGAGACTGTGTGCATGTGTAATAGAAAAACACATCCTGTTAGATCGATAGAATACGGGGGCAAACGTGCCTCTATAAACCATGGCGCAAATGAAGATGTGTGACCTGACTATCTGAGTGCTCTCTTTTACGGCTGTGATATCATATATTTAAAGATACAGTTTAGTGTGAATCGAGATCTCTTGAATTAGCCTAGGATCATATTTCCTGGTTTCTAGTGATTACAATTTAGTAACATATGGTGCTGAAAGTAAATCAGATTATGTAGATCATTTAACCCAATACAGGTTAACTTAGAGGTGAAGTCCCTTGTAAGTCCTGATTCTGATATTTTTATACTAATTCCTATAATGACAAAATTAATTGTTATTCCATTGAATATGATCTTCTCTTCATTAACTTTGGTGTGCCTTCATGCTTGTATTCATAACTGAATAATGGTCATGGTTTTGTCAGCTCCTCCCTGACAGAATTTGACCTGATGATTTTGGAGACTGAAAACTATCAGGTCACCATTTCCCCTGATGGCACTGGGGCTAACCCACCAGTAACATTAGTTACAGTGCCTCTATTCTGAACCTATGAACGTTTAAAACAACTGGGGCCCTGTCACTGTCACTATGGCATGTACTGAACCTTGCTGTGGGTGGCAGGAACTGGCAGGAAGAGTAGCATGGCTGGGAAGTCTCTCTTGGATCCCTCATGCAAAGCTGGCTGTTCCTCTTCTAAGGAGCACTGAGGCAAAGTTAGACCAGACAAGATTGCGGACCTTAGTTGCTGAACTTAAAGCATACGAGATTTGATACTGCTCAAGGAAGATATACTTTTGTCAGCCCGATTTAACAGCTTTTCGTACTGAAACCCAAATATTTATATAATTTCAATTAGTTTCTCTACCTTTTTAGTTATTTTAAAAATTATGATATTTGAAACTTCTTACATTTGCTTTTAAGGTTTGAAACCTCTAGGGTATAGTGTGGTTACGTTTTCAAGTTCTCTGCAGCCAATTGTATTAAAGAATGAAAAAATAAAATGAAAGCTCAACTTCACAAATATTTATTTATTTAAGGTCATTTAGGATGTATCACAGCTTTATCTGGCTGTTACTGTTTTTAATTAAGTTAGTTATGGAGTATTTTTCAGGGTCATCTACAAACTTCAGTAATAGTTGTGGTGGGTAAATCTGACTGTACCTTGGACAGAATCACTCTCCAACACATTCACCTCCCCCAGGTCACTATAGGGGTACTGCAGCTGGCAATGAGCAGGAATCTTGCCCTGGTCATAACCCAGGCTGTAAGTTCTTTATGAACTGTATGAACAAGTAGGGAATTGAGGTTACACATCTCTCATGTGGGCTGTTACATCTGACACCAAATTCTAAGAAACTAGGATGAAAATAATCTTTTTATTGTTATGATCATAGTAGTGTGTTATCTGCTGGAAATGGACCTGGAGAAGAGTCAACAAAGGATATTTTCTATTTTGTTAGCTGGTTTTAATTTATCAGCTGCCAGTTTCAATGTATTTCTCTAACTAGTTGTTGGAAAAATATCTACCCCCTACCATTCAAATTCTGATGGGGGATGTGTGAATGTCCTTGTGCGTGTTCATAACATTTCCAGGCAGATCCAAAATGTTTGTTTAAAAGCTAGAAAAATCCAGTCTTCAAAGTTCAGAAGATCTTTACTGCTCATACTGATGTGAAGAGATTTATCGTGCCAATATTTGTTAATACCTCGGGGAAATTAATGCCTCTTGAATAATGGGATAAATGTTGAGCCTCAGTGCCAAGGTGCCTGTGGGTTACAACTGTTGGGTTTATGTTATAGTATGGTTCCAGGCAAAAAGGATTGTGTCTGCAAATGAGATAATCATGAGTCATCAGCCCTGTTGCTGTCCCTGATACTAGCTGGGGATGTTCCCGCAGCGGTGGAATGACAGCCGCCGGCACGGCTCTGCTGGATGCCCTGCCACAGGCACACCAGGGCTGCGGGCTCTCTCACACGAGGCAGTGCTCACCAGCACAGCAAGAGGTTTACATCCTCATTCACTCACACTCCTGTAATCCTGCTGGCCCACAAGAGTACAGAAAATGTAACTGGATTTCACTGAGTTTTGGAACTCACATTATTGAAAGTACAGCAGTCGAGCGCCAGTGTGTATCACAGGGACCCTCACTCCAGATGCCTTTTTCTGACATAATAGGTACATCCATGGCACTCCCAGGGCAATCCTTAGAACAACAATATGAAAACTGAGCTTTTATTTTCTGTCAGTTTAGAGGGCTACTGTAACAAGACAGATGTAAGATGAGATTCTGAGTAGAATTGAAACAAGAAAACACCCATTGTTTGCAAATATTGGGAGAACTTTTTTCCTCTTTGCATGGAAATTCTCCAGCATAGTCATCCTGTGCTTCATGGAAACCTGCAGCAATAAAGGCAAGCAGGTGAAAATTTCAGATAAATCAATGGTTAGAGACCTACTGACTTCTGATGGAACCAGACGCTGAGGCTGTGATTTATGACTTCATGATGGTTTTGACAGTTAAGTTTATGCTTTCAGTGAAACAATCTGATAGCTAGGAATCAGGCAATTTTTGTGAATTAATGTATTTTCAAAAGGACTCTATATTACATTTACAGTGACACAAAATACCGTTGTTGGAGGAACTTAGAATTTTATTGCCAAGAAGCAGCAGTGAGGTCACATGAGGGCAGTCCTTGTGCAACCACCTCCCAGGAGGGACAGCTTTGTCAGGTCACCAAAGGACATTGGTTGTTCCTGGTCATGGTCCTGGCCCAGGCTCATGGTCTGTTCTGCTTTCCCTCACACAGCATCTTCAGTTATGCCTGTCCCTTGTCACTGTTTTCACAAAACTCCTGGTTTTGCCTTGAAAATCTATTTATTGGACAATCCTGAGCTCTTGCTTCAACGCCTTGTTATTAGGACAGTCTTGTAGCACTTTCTTCACAAGAATGATTTCTTTCCTCCTGACTAGAAAGAAATAGCTTCTTGGTTCCCTTCTTTAGGTGCCAAGATGGAGAAAGCTCCTAGCACAGGTTTTCTGCTTCTTCATGGTAGTCAGTGTTTCTGACCAATTCATAGCACTTTTGGATGAGTATATTGGGAAAACACACTGCTTTTAGCTCTTTCAATGCTCTCAAGTGGACAAAAATTAAATAGATAATGTGGATACTGTGAAGTTTATATGTTAGCTGCATGTAACAAGTAGAGAAGAAAGAAACTGACAGAAGGATAGGAAAATAAAGCCCAGAGATTGTGGAAAAACATGTATAGAAGAACTTTCATTAAGTATGACATGCAGATAAATTCTTTGTCACTGTCAGGATCAAAATTTGATCTGTCCTTTTACTATTAGATCTACCTCAGGAAGAATATCTGTTCAGTGCCACCCTAGCTGTAACTGTGGGAAAGACTTGACAGTTTGATCACAAAGTAGGGGTGAGTGTTAGTAACCACTTTTTGTAATTTTAAAATAGTTTTTTTCTACATGATCAACAGCAGTGCCTCAGACTGAGTTTCTACAGTAACCAGCCTCACAGAATGAGGGGAAAAAGTATTTAAGTCCTGAACTGATCAAGAATTGGATTTTAAACACAATATTCTAGGAGGAAATTTGCCTGAAAGTATTTCAGTGTTTGTGCATGAGTGTTTGGAAAACCTGGAAAGGTGGAACAGTTAAGTGTCCTGCCCTGATGCTAAATGAACATGACTTAAGACTTCTGATGAAACCAAGAAACAGTTATCAATTAGCATCAGTTTCAGGAAGCATTATTGTATCGAGACATCTCAGAGTGCCTTTATAAAAGAAAAACCTACAATAATTTAATAGCTCAGCCTGCTGTGCCAAATAAATGAGTCAAAGCAGGGGGAAAAAAAAGAGAAGGAGTATGAGCCATAGTTTCACAATTGCACTAGCCTGCAGGAAAGTGTTGATTTACTTCCAAAGTATTTCTGCTAGGAGAGTGATGGGAGATGTCACTGTAAAGCTTGAGCTTGTCTGGGGAATTAAGGACACCTTTCTTTTTTATTCTCCATTTACAAGCACTGATTGTCATTCAGTTTTCAAAAGGCCTTCAGACAAAGAAACCAAGTGAATGACATGGATGTGTATTTTATGCATAGCGGAGCAGAAGCTAGCTGTTGGAAGGAGATGGTTGCTATAGGCTTGTGTTCCTCACGTAAACTCAAGGGCAGATGGTTCACAGCCTGTGTTGGGCCTCTTTAGGGATGTGGAAACCAGGCTGGGCAGGAAGGGTTTAAGTTTTTTCTCCTGAAGTTTGAATTTCAAGTGGAAAATTTTAAATGCCTCCATTTTGATAGGCTTTTGCAGGGTTTGAGAGATGCTGTAGTTAGGTTATTTTTGTTTTCCATATGGTAGGCTATGTTTCCTGGATGAACTATGTTTCCTCAATATACCATTGCTTTTCCATGTTGACCATAAAGGAGAACAGCTCCAGGAAGAATGGTGACTACATTAATGTGACAGAGGTGATCACAGTAGCTGGAACACAGAAGACACCCATATTTAGTCCTGTTTTCATCCAAGTAGGCCAGTTTTTTCCAGGTGTGCTGTGGGTAAGCTACAACCCTCTGAAAACACATAAAACTGCTTAGCTTAAAAGCCTGGAAATCAAATGAAAAAATTATTCTGGTGACCGTACTTCTGTTCCTTGTATGACGAACATGATGGCATCTAAAACCAGTTTTAGTGTGCTGGAGCAGAGCCTGAAGCTGGCAGAAGAGTACAGCTTTGGCTTCAATTGCTGAGATGCCAGAAGAGATTGTAAGTCCTTGAAATTCTTCCAAGAAGTCACTTTGTCCTGGATGAAAACTGGCATTTATCAGTGCAGATGATAGTGGTGTATTTTAGATGGCATCAATATTGATTTGTATACTGCACGAGCTTTTAAATATGATTTAAGATAAAGCTTAGCTTAATGTAAGACATTTCTCCACAAAGCATTGATTTAATGTTAGTGTTTTATGTGTTGCTTTCTTTGCTATAAACTTTCCTTTGGTTTATGGAGACTTCCCAAGTATGCTTCTCAGTTCCCTCTTTCAGGCACTTGCAAAAGCCCCACAAACGCTTGACACGTGAGTAAGTATTCAAGAATTTAACTTATACTATGTGACAGGCAGCTTCAAAAATGTCGAATAATAAGTGGTCATTATTTCATTATTAAAAATTATGAATTAATAAATTCATTATTACCCTTCCAGGTGCTTGGACTTCGCTTATTGTTTTCCCAAGCCTTAGGAAGACCACGGGAAGAAGATCTAACTTGACAAAGATCTAACAGAAAAGTTAAAATAGGTTAGTGCTTTTACCATTCCTGTAGGGTAATTTCTTGTACTTTGCCTCTTAAGGTGTTGTAAGCAGAGTCCTTACTAGTCTAGAGAGAGAATTTCCTTTTTGGCTTCTATTTAAATAATTTATAGCAATTCTTGCTAGGTGCAGTGGCACTGAGTATCAGTCTACTCTGTGTGTCTACTTGACCTTGCTTGGGCGTTTCAGAGTGGTTGGGGAAGACGAACGCTGTAGCTGCTGATCTCTGTCTGAATCCTGACGACCAGATCTCTGGAGCAGCGCGGCTGTGTGGAAGCAGCATCAGCTTTCGGGAGAGGAGTAGAAAATATTTCCACGGCAGGTTGAAGATGCCCTGACGGGAGGGGAGGGAGAAGGGCAGGGTTTGTTTCAGCCGGGAGTCGCTGTGGCCCTTCCAGAGCCTGCGCGGACGCGGTGCCCGCGGGTGTTGCGGGGCTGTGCCCGCCCCGTCCCGAGGCTTCCCGCGGGTCCGGCGCTGCTGCGGCAGCCGGGGCA